>QVNV01011651.1:0-61366 GCA_014825455.1 Pseudomyrmex pallidus
TATATATATATATATATATATATATATATATATATATATATATATATATATATATATATTGTGACGACCGAAAGAGAGAACAGGTTTTGCTCTGCGTTCTATTTTGCACGTATATATCCAGTTCGTATTATTATTATTATTATTATTAAAATATCTATAATAATCAACGCACAAAACATGATGATTGATATGTGATATTGCCGTAAGATGAGACCCTTTCCTATGCCACAAATTTCAAGGACAGAACCATCAATTATACTCACGTCTGTATGATATTTTCTTTGTCACGCAAAGCAATTCGAAGAGCGTCCAATTCCTTATAATGATCCCTGTTCCTGTGGCCAGTGGAGGATGTAACGCCTCCGGAAATACTACCGCCTTTTTTTCTTCTTGGCGTCGTTGAGAGCGACACTTCTATACTGGCCATCTTCAACGCAGATATATATTTAATTAGTTAAAAGGTATTTAATACATTGAATATATATATTCAATTGAAAGATAACGATTCAAACTTATAAATTATTAAAGAAATCGTCAAAGCACAAGTTCAGATATTTCTCAACGCTATTTAAACGACTGTCTTCCTGAGAAGCAGTTAATTAAATATTAGCTTAAAAAATAATCGTTTATTGTTTTTGATATAATTGATATATTATACTCAAGAGAGAGAGAGAGAGAGAGAGAGAGAGAGAGAGAGGGGCTGAACTTTTGTATTTGTGTGTAAACAAGCTAAGTAATTTATCTAACGACGAGGAGCATAGATCTCACAGTATGAAGGTACTAACAATTTCTCGGACATGAATATTTATAAACTATCCGCGTGTGTGTGCGCCGGAAAATTATAAACTATCCGTTATCTGCGCACCGCAACTCGTTATTCCCCGCTGTGATAGTGCGGAAAAGTTTGTAGGGAGTCTCTCATTGACTTAAAACTTTAAACGCAACTCGTTGAATAATTTCTACAGAATTATTAGTTAACTTGGCGCAAAGATGCAGGAAAATTTCTCTTAGTAAGAAATAAGTAACTTGGGATTTTTTTGCGCATAGGAAAAAGAAATAGTAAAATGTCGATGAAAATTTTGTTGCGCTCATCTCGGTACTGTGTATCTGTGTTCAATTATTCAGAAACGTTTATTTTTCTTCGCGCTGTGGTAATATTCCCGGGGGAAGCTGGTCTGGAGAGAAAAACGTAGATATACCCGTCGTTACAATATCGCACGCTATTAATCATTCAAATCCCAAGTTTAGCCGACGACAACCTTCTCGTAAGTTCTTATCGCGGTCGATCTTTCCTTCAGCTCTCATTTTTCGGCGTTTATGATGATTCAACACTTTCACGGGATACGGTTTAGATTGAGAGCGAGAGTTCGCGAAGGAGAGAGAACTGACATGCGGAATGAATACGAATTTGTCGCTTTCATTAAACCTATGATTTGCGACGACAGTCGGGACGGGACATCTCGGTCTTTAATGGGATTCCATGTAACTGCAACGCAAAGACGCGCCTTGATAGTTCTTGAGAGAGAAAGCGGGTTCTCCTATGGGTTCTCTCGACGCTGACCGTCGCAGAAAGGTCAATGTCAGTCCTGAAGGAGAATGCAACAAGAGTCCACGGATATGAGGCTCTTTTTCCCGCGAGCGCAGTATATCCTCGAGACTAGATCGGGCTTGTGAACAGACAATCGATCGCGAACCGGATGTTCCTTCTCAAACGATGTTGCGAAGACGCATGGTTGAGATTTAACTATTTTTTTTTTTATTTTTTCGCGGATTGCGAGATAAGAAGAAAATTCGGTGGATTTTAATAAAACGCATTTGTAAAAATAGAAAATGTTAAATATATTTAAACAAAATTGAGGATTTAGTACATACATAAAAGTAAAACGTTTCGATCTCTTACAAAAGCTTTCTTTAGTCGCAAAATAATAACAATATAATAAAAGAAATTAAGAGACTGTCATGATAAAAGTCAGACAGTGACTAAAACTAAAATATTTCTTCTTTATCTCTCACATCAATCCCGGAAAGTGCATTTCTACCTTGTGTAAATTTTTTTACTTGTTAACCTTTAGAGGACGGGGGTGGTCGAAATATCGACCACCTACCAGGTTGGGAACTTGTACCGACTAATCCGATAAAATTATACATATTTTCCCGTCCTTTAAAGGTTAATTGTCAAACAGTTAATATGCAGTGTGGTCTCCTGAGTCGTCCAGAATAAAAAACAGAGTTAAAATCTATGTAATTGTTATCTTACCAACGTAAATAGTAAAAAGACGATCTTTTTTGTGAAATTACGAAAAATTTTGTTTACTTATAATACAATCAAATTTTTAAAATAAAGTTTAACAGTTACATAGCATACGCTCTAATCTAATCTGTCGATTAAATACAAAGACTCGTTGATTAATATAATGGCGCGGATGATACATCGATTTCTTGTCTTGCACGAGAAAAAAAAATCCAACATTGAATTGTGAACCGCGAAGAGATCTGCAAGTCGTGGCAGTAGATGTTCCCGCAGGAATAGATGCGCATCCGATTCATCGTCGTTGCTTTGGAGACGTCCGGTTGGTGGTCCGTTGTCTCGTCTCTCCGAGACACTATGCCCACGATATTCCCATATCGTATCTGCCTCCCATCATGAGGGCACACACTCGACGAGAGGAAACATCGACCTCCGTTGCATCGCCAAGAGGGACAGCGTATTCTCTCAAGGACCATGTATCAAGGACCGCGCGCGCGGTATCGTGACTTCGAACCTCCTGAGGGTCGAAGGTCTTAAAGCCTTTGACTCGCAAGTTCTGTCTTGTGAGGTACGTGGAACGAATTCGCGCGGGAATCGACGAGATTCTTCTTCATTAAGACCGCGAACTAACGTAGCGTAGTGTAATCGTTCGGGAGTAACGACGTAATGCGCTTTTTTTTTTCACGTGGGAATATTTTAAACAGATACTCTTTTGTGTTTTGTCTACGTATCTCGTTTTTATTTAACTACGTGAAAAAAAAAAAAAACATTTATTTATACATTTATCGTGCAATATCTTTTTTTTCTCTTTATCTAAAGTCGTGGAAACTCCGTTTGTCGGCGTCGCGCGCGATTCAAACGAGATTCCGGATTTTCCAGCAATTTTTTCCGAGAGCTCTGCCACAGGTTGTAAACTCTCAGCACCGAAACTGATTTTAACATCAAGTGGATCTCCACGTGCATTTGTTTCCGAGACAGAAGCGTATATACGGTAAACGAGCCCTCGGCACGACATTTCTCGGCCGCGTGAGAAAGAACTCCCCCGGTTCTCTCGTGTGTGATGTCGTCTGGCCACCGACATCCGCTTGTAGCGGAAAATAACGCGGCACTTCGGTAACAGCTCGTCCCGGAGCCGAGGGAAGTACCTACTGTTACTTGAGAAACGATTTGTGGGAATTTTAAATCTTGGTTTTCTGTTCTTTTAAAAAAATTATTGATCTATAAAGTAAATCTAAGCAAACGTGTGGAGTCGGAAACCGGTCTATAAGTAATAACCTTGGATAATGATCTTGTTATTAGCAAGTAATCAAGATGTAGATCGGCAATTAATTCTGTTTAACGCGGTGCAGTTCTCGGGAAGATACGGAAACTTTGACCTCTTTATTAACCGCGGATACGTAATCATCGTTACACGGCTCCAATTTGATTAAGAGCAGCGAGCGTAACGACGTGCAATATCTTTTTACTTTCTCTCCCGCGGTCCGCGCTCGAGAATTTCTTCGCGGTGTAAATGTTGTATAAGAGCAAACTGTTTTTTGCACAATTAACTTGGCAATAATTCATGGATCATGGCGCGTCTTGTCCTTATGTCAAAATTTTGCAACAGTTTCGCAACACCTAATCGCAATGTAAACTTATTTTCGACGCGCATTTCCTTTTCCGTAGAAAGCGGATGGTTTCTCATCTTGAGCCGCCGCTTTCGAGATCCCGGAAACAACCACGGCCGAGTAGTGGTGTGTGCCCGCGGCACGTAAAAACCGTACGAGTACCTACCTCGAGAGAACAATAACGTCGCGGTAGTAGAAATTGTTCACGGTAATCGCCGCGGACGTACTTCTGGTGACTTCCTTGCTTCCGTGAGTAACAAAAGACACTCTTTGCCTCTTCGCCTCAATAGGAAGAATGTATCACGCGCGCGCCGTGTTGCAAAACCCACTCGTAATGTTTGTTCACATACGTACGTAACGTAAACGCTAATTTTTGTCAAATCATAAATGAAACTTCAATGAATTTCGTCGTAGAGATGTACAATTTGCATAAACCGATTCAGTTTGCAAACAATTATCTGCGCCCAAATGCAAAATTTTGAGAAAAACTTTTAACATTATGATGTTTTTTAATAATACGTTAATTTCGATGCAAACGATCGAAAGTGTTGAAACAGTCTTCGTAGAGAAGAAAGTTTCCTCGCAAGGAAGACTATCTCTCTCTCTGTATTTTCCTCGACCGGAGGAGAGGTCAGCGCGAAGTTCATGCGAAATGTATTCAGTATTCACGCACGTATCTCAGCCTACGTAAAGGGTTAACAAAAGATTCTCTTTGCATGTGGCCTTTGTCGTCAAGTATCTGCTTTCCATAAAACACGATTTTTTTCGCCACCAATGTGACGTCAAAGATGTGCAACAATGATACCGTAAATCTCTGATCTCTCGTGTTTCTGCTTTTATAGCATGAATAAAAGATATATCGCACCGATCTCTCGATAAATAACATGCGAATTTGATGCATTTATTGCAGAATGCGTTGCGGTGTTCCCATTTGCAACGATTGAAATTTTTGTCTTTTTGGCTTCTATTTAAAAAATCTTTTTTATTACATTAATTCTCTGTTATTTTTTTCTATTTAAGCGCGAGATACGATGCGCGCGTCGCGATAAAACATTCATTTATTAACGCGCAAGTTAAAAGGGAAAAGGAAGATAAATGCAAAACCGTCGCCAATTGCGAAGCGACAGAAAAATTTCAACGTATAGCCCAGAGGGAAACAAGTTAACCGCACAGCAAGATACGATGCATCGCTGGCATCGATAGGAACATTTGTCTTGGAATACATTGAAGCGGAGAAGAGATGAGCTCTCCTTCTCTTTCTCTCTCGACGGTCAAGCCACTCGAGAGGCGCGAGACGTATCGATGCTAACATTTTATCTCGGGGCGAGGAAGAGAGAGAATTCACGAACGTCTGAGCGTGTACACGCGCGCGCATGTTGGATCGAAATCGAACAATAATTCCTCCCTCGAAAGTGGCGATTCCCATCGCTTTAGTTCTGCGCTCACGTCCTGATCGACGAGATCGACGCAAACGACTCGTTTGTGTCCTTCTCCTTTCCCGCGTTCTGGATCAAGAAGAATGCAACGTGTGGATGTAAAGGAAACAGATTCGTCCATGAAATAAATCCCCCAACGAAAGCAAAACCATATCTAATTTTTTAGTTAAACAAACAAAGTCTGCGCTTCCGTTTTTTCTCCGTACGCTCTCGAGTAATTTTTTTTTTTCACGAAAAAGATTGATAGCAATGTATAAGTTAAGAAGCAATGTAGCTTTGTACCAGTCCAAAGTCTTAAATAACGAGATAATGGAGACACGATTGCGATTGTTACGTACCGCAGATCGTATCTAACACCTCTACAGCTTGCGCAAAAGTAAGAAACAAATGGGCTGCAAAACCGCGTGAGGCATTCCACGAATTTCTCATCGGTGCGCAACTGCGCGCACACACACACACATGTACTCGTGACAAAGGAATAAAAACAGCAAGCACGCAAGATGCGGAAATTTATTGCGGAATTTGCATGGAAGAGGGCCGACATTACGGAGACACAGCGCCCGGGGGGCGTCGATCTCTGCAAACGCAATTTACCGCTTATTGAAACAATTTCCACCGTTTCTTCAACCAAAAAAAAAAAAAAAAAAAGACAAATTGCACTTCTATTCAATTTATCTTACAATAATATCTTTAAAGATCAAGTTATCATTCTCACTTTTCTCGAACAGAAAAATTATTCTTTATTTACATGTTTCATTTAAGTTTTGAAGATATTTTTTAGATTAATACGTCGATTTTTTGTAACACTTTACTGTGTTCTATCCTTATTTCGGTTCGCATGACCACCGGTGTTACATCAAAAGGCGAGGTGGTGGAAGTAGAACTTGGTGGAAAGTATCGCTCAGACATCAGAAGGGCAGTGACTCCCGGGACCGCAATCTGCCTGGCAGATCTGTCTGGGCCCTTGAGCCCAAGGGCGTATTATGACCCAACTTTTCTTAAGGCAAAGGTTTCAAAAATTAGTAGTAGAATGGAGAGCTCGAAATAGAATATCTCCCTCTCTCTAATATGAAACACATAATCTATACATTACGTTAAAGCACGCTATTCTTCTCCAAATCTTTTTTTGTGCGAAGTAGTAAATGCATCAAGATTAAAATTGAAGTTTTCGAAGTATTTTTGTCGGAGATCGAATAGAAAAGAATTTCTCTTCTACCCGGGGAGAACAACCGTCTCTTCAGAATATTCTCGTAAGTACTTTCTATCAACATAGATGTGTGATGACGTTCTTCTCTCGACGTTTTTTTTTCATTACTCATATCAAGTCTCCTATTTCTGTTTTTTTTTCGTCTCTCTTTTTGTCCTCGCCTTGCGAGAGCTACATTGTCTCGTGAGATCGTCGAGAGTGAATATCGCGATGAGTTTCGTATTGGACAAGTTAGAAGCGCTTTTGAAAAGCGTTTTCTCTCTCCGACGTGTACAAATACGATTTTTTTCCCTTCTTCAGGTTTTATCGTTCGAAAGAGAGAAAGGAGAGAGGGAACGGTATTATATCGCGCACATCTTTTGTCCGCGTGTCTTCCATTCGTGACAGAGAGAAATAGAGAGAGAGAGAGAGAGAGAGAGAGAGAGAGAGAGAGAGAGAGAGAGAGAGAGAGAGGAGAAACGGCAATGATCTTCAAAAGTCGGAATTCGCGGGATTTGCGCGCAAATATTCGCCGTCGGAACGCGCCGCAATTTTCTACAACACGCTAACCGATGCTGGATCGACGTCAAATTACAAGGAACGACTGGAAATATGGCCGATGCATTAACGACGCTGGAAACCGGATCGTTCGAATGCTTCTCGGGACGAACACTCCGACGGGGGCACGGGACCTTGGTGTTAGACCCGCGCAACGGAGAATTTAGCGAACGCGCGGATGATAAAGTAATAACTTTGTACACTTATCGAAACGCAATTCGATGTAGATAGACGTAAGTGCACGTAAATGGAGACTCGATGTCGTCGCTTCAAGAAAGAAAATAAAAAATAAAAAAAAAAAGAAGAAGATTAGGACAAGTCTTCGGTAGAAGACTTTATTATTTACGCGGCGGAATTAAAAATGAAAACAGGTAGAGAGAAGTGAAAATAGACACGTTCTCGAGCACTGAAAATTTTAATTCCTTATCTTTTTGAAGTGGAAAACAAATCGAAATAAAATTGTTGTTGATCTCGAAAAAATATTGAAATTGAGAAACGAGTACCTGACGCGGTGTACCGCGGCTTGCGTAATCTTTAATTGGCCTCTTCGTCTCCACAACCGAGCGTGAGGAATCCGATTACTTAAACGATACGAAAAAAAAGCGTTGTCGCAAAAAAAACTCAAGTTCAATCTCCGTTAGCATCTCGGCAAAAACCAAGAGAGAAAGAAAGAGAGAGAGAGAGAGAGGTTCTTGCGGATGCTGCGCCACTGGACATTCGCGCACGAGCACCGGGACAGTTTTAATGGTACCGATGCGCGCACAGAGACCCTATCCCTTCTCTCCCGCCCTCCTCCCGTCCTTGTCCGAGGACCTCCGGATGAAACGGAGTTTGGTTCACGCATCTGCATATAAATCACCGGTCGGACAGGCTTAAGAAGCCATCGCGGCTATAACGCCGACCCGCCAATAACCGCGAAACATCGCCTTCGGTTTCCTCCACTAAAAACGGTTCCCATACACAGGCCTCGACGGACTCGAGGAAGAAAAAAGAAGTACGAAAATCAGAAGAGAAGAAAGAGAAAGAGGTTTTTGTCGGTCGAGAATGTTGTACGGATTTTTGCGCCATTTTAATTTGGCTCGAATTAATATTTTCGGGATCTTCGTTAATTCTCAGAAAAATGGTCGGTAAGTCGCAAAGTTCAAAGCAAAATTCTTACCTTAGCCTCCAAGGTTTCCAGTTGCGCCATTCTGGGCTCCAGTAATTGCTGCTGGCTGCCGACTCCGGTGTGCAGCGCGGTCTAAAACAATCAGTTTTATCGGATCACACAATATTGCAGGTACACCGAGAGTAAAGAAGATCATGCGGAGAGAGAAGAGCCAACGGATTTCGGTGGTAAAAAGAAGGAAGTTATTCGCGCGCAAACCGCAGTCGCAAACCGCAGCTTTCCGACGACTTCGTCGGAGACGTAAGCCGACACGCGTGTGGCAACCGTAACGTTTTCTAAAAACGATAGAATTTCAGCGGCTAAGGATACATGACACTCGCAAGCGATAATTATTACTGTTCGCACTTGTTATCGGAATCAAGGATGCCTATCGTCTTTTCTTCTTACTCGCACAAACCCGCAGATCCTATTTTAAGTCGCAATAAAATCGATATGCAGGCAATTGTAGGCTTTAGCACGCGAGAAAAAAATATTTGCAAGAACAGCGAGAAAATTATCAGCGAGGAAAATTAAGCTTATTAAATTTTTTATTGTGGCAACAAAACGTTTGCTCACTTAATGAAACAAAAAATTCCGTGGATTCAACAAATTTTTCTCGCTGGCCAATAAACTCTTTTTCCGTTGCAACGTTTGTTTCAAAAATATTGCTCAACAAATGACGAAAAACATTGTCTTTGATATCTTCGTTATAATTATTTCACGATATAATGAAGAAAACACTAATTAACGCGCCTGTTAGTACTTTATCGTTCTCTCGAAACTTTCCGCGATTAGGCGCAACAGATTTTACGCCGCCTGCGTAGCCCGTGGCATTATTAAATTCCCGGGTTTACGTTTCATGTCGTATTCATGGGAGCTTTACGAGAGGCGCGTGCTAACGCTTCGACTTTCGACCTCTACTTTATGGGAACTATGCCATTTGGAACGCGCCGTTGGTAGAGCGCCGTTTGATCAGACGCTAATTGAAACATGTCGCGCCGGCATAAATAATTGAATCTCGAATCGTCGTCGACGTTTCAGCGACTGCTAAAATGTTCGAAACTCGCGGTAACAGAGATGTTTCATCGCGGTAAACGGATGTTACGTAAAAAGCGCGCGATTCTCTTCTTACGACGAGCTTGTCAGAACTTCAACTAATGTAACACGGCTGTGTAAGAGATCCGAAACCGCTGATGTGCGCAAGTATTTAACCGAGTCTAATTACACGAATTTTTAATTTGAATTTACTTCATCTCCATCTCGGATTTCTGGTTCGCGAACGTAAAAAAACTACCCTGCTGAAATTTTTGAAGGAAAAGTTTTGCTTCGCAAAAAATATCATCTAGAAATTGAAGCGCTGGAACTTTTCCCGCGCGAACATATTACTTTGTGAGATATTCATCGCGCATTTTATTAGCTGCGTAAAAATCCGGACGGATTTCAGTTACACACAAGCAACTCTCACTGGCTTATTGTCGGCAGACGTCCACGGAAGAAAGTTTTGCGGTCTTCCTCGACGCCTTCGTGCTGGGGAACGCAAAAGGAAAAAATGGGAAACTGCGAGAAAAGGAAAGAGAAAACGTAGGCGGATGGGCGCGTACATACGTGCACACACACATACGTGCCTCGTCGTTTCTTTCGGAGCAATGTATTCGCAAGAATACCAAAAGGAGCGTTGCAGCTATGCACAGGAAAGGGGAAAAAAGCCAACAAGACACTGATACGGAAATGTAATAACACACGTAAAGTAATTACGCGTAACGGTGATTTATAACGATAAAAAAACATTCAACGACATACTTTAATGTATAAGCGCGTTGAGATATCGCGAGCAGTTTTCTCCGAGACGCTGCAGGGCTGCTTCTGTCACGAAGCTGTGATTATTATACGCTTTTTTTTTTTTTTTTACAAACGGAATTATACACAGGACTTCTTGACGCGCGCGCGCGACAATGAAACAATCGCGAAACGAGACGCACGGTTCGCTATAATTGCTGAACGTCGGGAGAATAACAATTATTACACGGCCTCGAAAGAGCCGTTGGAAAAGCGAGGCGTGAGTAACTCGAGATGAGAGGATACAGTTAGCTATCTCACGAGGCTCATGGCGCGCGTTACGTGCCGGGCGGGAGAGAACCAATTTTCAAGTCTCTCATCGCGCATCCAACACGCGATTCGTTATTTTTTTTTTATAATTTTTTTTTGAGGTAGGTTATTATGTTTCCCTCGACGCGACTCGCCGTCCGTCGCGTTCCGAACTCCGGACCCCCGCTTGTTTCGTTTAAATTCTACACGGGATCGCGCGAGAAACCTAACACTCGCGTCCACCTTTTTTAAATCCTTTAGAAAATATAAAAAAAAGAAGATAGTAAAATACATAATTTTGGTTTTAATTTTGTTGTAAGACAGTCGATGTCAGTCTGTGCGTATCTGTTTGGCAAACATTGTCTTTTTGTTACAAAAACTTGACTTTTTGCTACTTAGCAGTAACATCTGCACGGTCACTCTCTTTCGCTAACAACGTGTTCGGTACATTCACTCGCCTTCGACTATCTCAGCTGGCAAGTTGCGCGTCTTCTAACAGTTTATTCGCTTCGGAAGACTTATGCGTGCATAAACAAGCTCGATACAACGTGCGTGCGCCATTACCGCTATTTCACGCATCAAGTACCAAGTCATGTTTGACGTAGGTACGTGTAAGACGGGCAAGAAATCGACACGTGTAATGGATCACGTGCCCCTTCGCGTAATAACGAGATTTATTAATTTTCTTCTCACGAAAAATCAAATTCCACTGAAAATATCGTATTTCGCATCTCTTAATTTAAAAAAAAAAAAAATCTACCTCGGGAGTTGACGTTTTCTTCAGAGAAGTTGCTTTATAATTAAAAACAACAAAAATATTGAAACTCGATAGAGTGTTCGCTCGTTTTTCTCGAAAGTATCGTCTATCTCGCGCGCTTTTCCATCTTCGAATCGTCTATACGGCGCGTCTGTATCTTGTCTTGAAAGGGCGTGACCAAGAGACGCCCAAGGCGAACACCGTGCGATTACCATGCGTGCCGGCCGATGAGCACGAGAACTACGAAAATTATGCGAGAGATCCCGATTGTTGTGTCCGTGAGAATTATGATTTCTCGAACCGAAGGTAAGGATTCTCACGCGCGTATCACTGCGCAGCCGTGTGTGTGTGTGTTCCGCAATCTGGACCCAGGTTGCATTTCGATATTTTTCAAATTTAAAACCTTTTTAAATCGCGACGCACTATATCGGTTTCTCTCTTTCTTACTTTCTCAAATAAAATAACAAAATTAGTGGCGCTCACCGCTTGAACAATTTTTTTGCTTTTTTCTTTCGATCTTCTTTCCGCGGCCATTCTCTAGCTCGAAACACATGTTCACGTTTCTAGAACCGCAAAGACAGAAAAGACGCGTGTAAAATTGTGCGTATGCTCTATACGCAACGCGCGCACCGTAGAGTTTAACGCGTGTATATTAACACGCGACCGTAACTTACCAACGAGACGGACCGTTGCTGAAGTTTAAGACCCAGGTCTTCCTTTTCGTCGCCGCAGTCGGTCGTATAGAACAGCACGCTTTTCTTAGATCCCCTGAAATCAACCCTCGTTAGTGTCTCGGCCAGATGACAAGAAGCGCCAGCGGGATCTGGCGCTTTAGCGTTTAAGCTTGCTTTACGGGACGCGAACGTGAGCCGGGATATAACCCGCAACATAATCTGATTAGCCGAGGACTGTAATTCAATTGATAATCTGATCGGACATCGTCCCGTGACACTATCTGCGCGAGAGCGCGGATGATAGTGTGTTAGAGAAAGAGGAAGGTTTCGGGATGTAATGAACGTAATGGGAATTTAGCGGGAGGGTTTGCCGCGAAAAGAAAATCCGTAGATGCGTGTATCAAATCGATCGAGTGTGTATTCGTTTACTGCGAATTTTATTCTCTCTGGATTAATGCGTATTAATCTTCTTAACAAATTAAAAAATATCATATATTTGACACATTAATTTCTAAATCGCGTCACGGAAAATAATCGCGTCGCTTCTTTCGCAGCGCGGGCCACGTGTATATTTTCTATAACGTATGTAATCACGTCGCATTGAAACACAAGCTTTAATAGAATCTATGAGAGGTCGTTTTCGAATTGCACTCTTCAATTACGACGCATAAATCAGTGCGCGCGATCAACGCCCGTTCCTGTCGCAGACGATTAAACTCGCAGCGTGGTGGAGCGCGCGAGCTCGAATGGTCTTCAATCTTTATGGTAATCGTACCTAAGCGCCTTCCCATTACGGTTGAAGGCCTGATGTTCGACGAGCACGGGCGAATCCGTGTAGCACCGGCTCTCGTTCATATCGACGACGACTACGACATCGCACCTCTTTTCACTCGACCCGTCACGTTGATATCTGGAATCAGAAGAGAGAGTTTCAAGTGACGTTAATGCGACGAAACAGCCGCGTTAAACGCGCTCTCGCTTTATTTAACATTCAAGAGAGGAAAAACCTTTTTACGCGAACAAATATAAATATATCTCTCAATCTAATTTTATTGCAATTTTTTTTATTCTAATTATCAGGTGCGGAAAATTCAATCAATTCCGATAGGAATTTGTTGCAATCGCGCGATGTATACATTCGAAATTGAGAATAAAAAAAAAAAGAAAAAAAATGGTTCCGGCCGGGATCGAACTGGCGACCTTCTGCGTGTAAAGCAGACGTGATAACCGCTACACCACGGAACCGCTTGTTGACGCTCGTGTTGTTTATGGGGAAAGCACCTGGGATAAAACACACAAAATGTATCAATTCGAATTAAAGACGTCGGTCACGTTATAATTCTTATATATCGCACAGTCTAAGAGAGATCACACCAAGCGTCACACCCGCGTTAATTATTATTATTATTTTTCTTTATTTTTTCTGGAAATCTACAAATTTCGTACCTCTCTCCCCAAACAATTGCGCAAATTTCCAGAGAATATTCGTTACGAGCAATATAGCTCTTTAACAAATAATACCCGTAAATGTATTAAGTAACTAAACACGGTAATCGTCTGATTTGCATTAAGTTATGCACGAGAAAGTTCATTCCTCCGCCCACGATGAAAATCTACGCGTATAAATGCAAACGCACGACGCTCGTTACGCGAACGGAAGAGAGCGAGGGATCCGTTGACACGCATAATTAGATGCGTGGCGTGGTCTACGAGACCAATTATGTGTGTGCAAACAAATCCTCACGTTGCGTATTGTCAGCAAATCAAACAAGGCAAAGCTTTGCAATGATAACGCACGAACAACGTGTGTCCCGCGCGGTAACGCGCGCGCAACACGAAGGCTGGAACATTTGAACGAGAGAATGCGCAATACGGAGCTTTGGACTGCAGAGCAGAGACTGCAACGAGAATATTGAGAAAATAAAGCCGGGTTTACCGGTATCGTAATACGATCTGCAATAATGCGGACGGATAATCGGCGCAATAACCGTCTCTCCCGACCATTGTAAAATCTTATTGCGCTGATGCGCTGATACGCGACGGCGCACAATAGAAACATAACGCCATAATGATGAATGCGTCTTGTCGACATGCCATTTGTCATTGTGCGACTAAATAAACAAAAACACGCGATACAACCCGCGCTCCGAGCTTGTTAACTGGTTGCACTTCGTGACTCGTGAGCGAGCTCTACGTTTTGTTTCTCTTCGAAATCACGAAGATAAATGTTCGCAATGGCATTACTAAAGAAATAATTTATATTAAACATGCGAATATTAAAATCATAAAAATTCTCATTGGTTTAAGTATTTTCTAATTGTTCGTTCAGCATATTTGCCTTAGAGAGATAATTGCAAAATGTTTGAAACTTACTCCGGACAGAAATAGAAAGGAAGAACAACGAAGACAAATTCGAGTTGTGGAGATTTTCTTGTTATAACGAGTTGACGAAGTTTGTATTACGGTACAGATCTAAAGTTCTCTCCGAGTGATAAGAAGTTGATTTGATTTTCACGTCTCCCCCGAAGTTCGAGCGCTTTAGCGTGTCGGTTTTATATTTTATTGAGAAAATGTATTCTTATTATTGAGAGAGAGAGAGTGTGTAATGTCTCTCTCTCAATTTGTGAGGTCAGATCAAGTTTAATAATGCAGACAAAGGCTTTTCCCATGCCTTTCTTTGCGTAATAAATTGGGACTAGGTTTCGTATATATTAATTAAATCCACCTCGGAAAGCTATTTGAAAGACCGCCTGAAAATGAGACACCGTATGTCGCTGACGCGTCTATATACTAGGCGCCATATATTTCTATCTAAAATTGCGGGATTATGTGGGTGCGTAAATTTGTTCCCTTTCTTTATCTCATTACTGAAACACGAGATGAGATCATTAACGGGCTTTGCACACACAGAAAATTTATATGAAAAACTTTACTTTATGTATGTTGGCTAGCGTGCGATATCATCGAGTATTTATAAGACGCAAAACGTTTCTCCCTTTCTTTTTGCGAGATAACAGTTGAACAAGTAGAATTTTATATTACAATTTAACACCTCTTTTTTCTTCAAAGAAAGACTCGCCGCCGCGTGATGTATTGCCGTGCGGGAGTAAGCGACATCTTCGAGTGTAAAGGTTCAAAGCTTTTTCACTGTCAAAGCGAGCGAGTAGCGCGACATATTGTGTGTCCCATTCTGATGTCAAGTGCTTCGCACGGTATATATCGCCGAGGTGTTCTCTCGAGAAAGGATTTATATCGTTGAACATTGTGACTTTATGAAGTTGCGCGCCGCGTTACGACAACTTTGTTCGATTTTAAGTCGATATTACGTATATTTTCATCTGATAAGACTGATGAGTTTTTGATCACGTATCGTGGAGAACGATGTTGCGATTCTCTGAGAAAAAAAACGCGCCGCGATAATTACGGAATGGCAGCCCGTTTGCTGTAGACTGTGTTTCAGAAATGAACTCTTTCCGCTCGCAATTATCGCAAACTTGTAAAATAAGAGACGGTGGTTTTGCCGTGATTTATGAAACATCGTGTTGATCGCCGTTATGTTATATCGCTCTCCGTAAATTCCGAAGTAACCGCTGCGCGAGCGAGGGCGCGCGCGCTAGGAAGAGAGAGAGACAGATACGAAGTCGCGACGTATCGAAAAGCGATATTGCGATCCTCGAATATAAGCAACGATCAGTCAGAAAAACATGGCGACAGGTTGAGCATCGCATTCCGTGTCTCTCGCGAGTGTTAGCGTGCAAAACTGAATTCCGTGCGTCGGAATTTATCGCGAGTGTCTCGTAAAATATCGGTCGTAATAACGTATGACGCCACGTGCAATTGCCGTTACATATCATAGTGTCGCGATGGAAAAAGCAAGCGGCAGTCAAGTTGTTTCGGATCGGAACGAATTGTTCGCGATTGTTATTGTTTGAGAGTGAAATATTTGCACACGTGGACGTAACGTGCAACGTAACGTAATTAATTTTAATTGTGTGAGTGCAACATTTCAAAGTATGCCAGGAACGGTTTCAAAGTCTTGTAAGTACCTTCGACTACACGTACAATTATAGATATATCGACTAATTTTTGTAGACGTAATACGGGAAGAAATTTGAGCTATTATTTGTATTTTTTTTAAGTTTTACGTAACATTTTTATGAAAAAATACAATGTATACAAATATTAAATAATATATTAAATCTGAAAATTTTAATATATTTATATAATAATACTAAATATGTGTTTACGATAAATTTGAATACATTTGTGATTAAACAAATAAAAAATGACTTTAATGGGGCGTATATATTGCATGTAAAATCTATAAAAGTACGTAATTAAACGTATTGCGTGACCGCTCT
Source organism: Pseudomyrmex pallidus (assembly GCA_014825455.1). Taxonomy (NCBI): domain Eukaryota; kingdom Metazoa; phylum Arthropoda; class Insecta; order Hymenoptera; family Formicidae; genus Pseudomyrmex; species Pseudomyrmex pallidus. The sequence goes on from QVNV01011651.1 coordinate 16,060, forward strand.
CATGTAGAACGGAAATTATTGACTGGATGTACATCAATCCTTTTTCGTAATCTACAGAATCGTATGTCTGTGTTTACGAAGCCATCGTCGCGAGTCTAATGACCATAGCAATATCTTTATGACCTTGTTTCACGCAAGTGAAGCGCTGTTGAACATATTTGATGTGATGATATGAAATAGCAAAGATAGACTTGATGGTTGCAATATATATAACGTAGACGTATTTGCAGTACATGTTTTAACAGAAAAACGTTAATATTAAAAATAGAAGAAATATGTCACAAATGCAATATTCAAACTCGGATTTTCTCGGAAAATGTAACTTCGTACGCGACAAACTTTTATTCTATGTTTTCGACTTTTACGTGTAGAATCGGTATTTTCTCGTTTATATCACCAGTTCGTGGAAAATACAACACGCCGTATATAAAGAGATATTATAAAAACAATGGTTTTTCGGACCGACACGTACAAATAAAACACTGCTGCGTCCAACGTTTTCAATGCAATTAATTTAACGATAATTATTTTACACTAGAGACAAACATTATTATTTATTTAAATAATATTATTTATTATTCTTTATTTAAATATTAGATAGTCTCTAAAATACAATATTTTACAGACTACTTGCATAATTTAAAACAAATCTCAAACGTTATAACATTCTCGAGAAATAAATCGCACTTAAACAATAAACGCTTTATTGGCTCCGCGTTATAGCAAGAAAATCAAGTGTTGTGTTTTATGACACGTTGTAAGTAAGAATATGTGGAAGTCTTAATTGCCGCAGTAACTTTTTACTTTTCTCTTCTTTCTCTCTCTCTCTCTCTCTCTTTCTCTTTCAGTTGTAAAATAACGACAGTAAAAATCTCTAATTATTACTGTTGAAAACAATTGACGTACGTGCATTATGATGTCAGAACGCAACCTGAACATATCAGTTCAGTTTATTACACACACACACACACACACACACACACATATATGCGCTACATACAAGTCGAAACTTTTTATACATCTAACGATAATATAATCTTTTAATGTACATGATTGTTTCGCTTTAATGTGTTCTATCTATATTCTGTCGTCACAGGCCGTGTCTTACTATGTAACTCGATCGATGACTATACAAGGCCATAAATGATAGTTCGAATGTAGAGCCACGATCAATTATACGTGATAAAATAATCGCATTAGCCAACTTTTTACTCATCAAGTTGCACTCATTCCGACGTGATTTGATACTTTACGACGATTAACATTTGCGCGCGCAATTATTTCACGTATTTTCATTTTTCTGTTGTTAGTAGTAGCGTTCTTCAATTTAATTGTTTCTAAATTAAGAAGTACGCGTCTTTAAAAAAAAGTTGATCAATAGAATTAATTAGGAAAGGAAGGACATTACAAGAAATGTATAAAAAGGAGGATTCTGTGTCTTCGAAATTCTCACTGACATATTGAGACAGTAAACTTTTGATGTAAATTGTTAATTCCACTTTAGAAGATCCATCTTCTAAAGCAGACAAAATGTTTCATAATAGGCGCGCAAGTTTCTTGGAAATTACTCGAGCGGCACTTCTCATGGGAAATCTTTGAACATTCTAACAGGCAAGCAACACCTGGCGACAGGTGCTAAGGGGCAAATATCCGTGTGCTGTCTTGCACCAAATATTCGAAAAGTTCTGCGCGGCAATGCCTTCGTATCTTCTAAGGATATAATGTTTGTTTATGATTTCTGTAAGGTAAAAGAAGTAAACTTTTTCAATATCGTAAATCTCTACTCCATCATACATTTATTATTTTGTGAACTATCGGAAATTTTATTATTGAAAAAAAAACTCTTTTCTTCCAGCGCTTCATAAAATTTACACATATTTACATTTATATGTAATGTAACAGGCAGAAGCCTTTACACATAAAGTTGCACCAACAATGTCTCTCAAACAATGAAAAGTAACTTTATGTGTAAAGACATTAACGTCCCTGCACGCAGATGCGGTTTTCAATAGCCATGTGTATTAATTTAAATCAATTTGTCAAGTTTAATCGCTGAATTACAGACCACATATAAAATTGTATCATCAAGCAATGTTAAACGATAAGAAATTTATCTTTGAAAATACGCGCAAATAATATTAAACTGTAGTAGTCATACGGGATGGTCGAATGACCACAATCTTCTTGTCGCTAATTACATCTAAATGTTTCTTCCTGTTAAAAATTTTATAGATTGCTAGAACACGCGTAATCTCTTATTAGCAAAGATTAGATCTCACTTCGTGATTAATAATCTCGCTAGGAGATAAAGAATTATTATCGAGAGAGTATTACACACATAATTTACATAAAACAGTTAGTTACATCTCGCTTCGCACAAACATAAAATCTCGCCGTCTCACCTCGCAACATCACATATCACGCCTCAATGATAATTTAAGACTTTGATAACAGGAAAAATAATATATATATGTACATATAAAAGAGAGTGTAATCAATCGCGATGGAGTATAATTTTAATACATTAGAATACATTACCGTATCAGGTTTGTTCAGCTCTTTTCTGCGCGCCGAAGTTATCTTGCGACGCAACTTCTTGGAATAATGTTGCGAGAGATAACTCATTTATGAATGAGGCGTATTTGAATATGTTAAAAGTTTCCAATGGGAAGATGATCATTTCTGATGATGTAAGTAAAATTCATTCGCGCGGTAGTTTCTCGCGTATATCAGAGAGATGAAATTATATGCATAGTGTATATATGTAATTAAACTAAATTTTTTTTTGTCTCTTATTCTTTTTTATTTAAAAAATAAAAATGTTCGAAGAAAACATATTTACATAGGTAGAAGTTTTCTCAGGAGGTCGTTTGTCAGTTTACATTTTCTCTCACATATATTTTATTTTTGACGTTGAATTATAATTAAGTGTTGTTCGATTTTTTGTTCAATCTTTTTGCGCCTCCTTCGGCACATCGTTACTGTCAGTGGCTTGATTTGTTTTCGTTAATTCGGCGAGTATTTGTTGCTCCTCGGGCGTGAGAATCGCTCTGTCCACGAAATTGGCGATATTGGTCGCGTGTATTGTCAACAATCGTTTTCTCTCCTCCTTCGCGTGTTCCATCTCAATTAACCTCAGCCTCTGTTCCTCGCGGGCGACTTCCTCGATCCTCGCAATTTCTTCCTCTCGAATTCTGCGACGGTGCGCAATCAACTTCTCCAGATCCTGTCGATACTGCGTTTTCATTCTTCTCTTCGCCTCCGCCGTGCACTTCGCCGTCTTTTCGTCCTCCATGACCTTCCTCATGACCTCCTCGGCCCATGCTTTGTCCTCTTCCGCGAAACGCAACTTACACTGTTCGGTGAAGACAATTTGTTCCCGCAAACTAACGGCCAGCTCCTGCTTCATCTTTTTCCGACGTGTTGCCTCTTCCATTTCTCTGATCATAAGTTCACACCTTATTTCCTCCGCCACGAGGTCGATCAGATACTCTTCCTTCTCGCGTTTCCGAGCTTCGGCGTCAAGTATTATTCTCGTTATTTCCATCTGGACACGCTCGCGTCTCTCCAACTGCTCCCGTTGAAGTCTGTTCATCTCCTGTGATCTCACTTCTACCTCCTTCAAGTACTCTACATCTTCTCGTTGCTTCTTCTCTTCCATTTCGTATTCCTTTTGCCGACGGATCTCTCTCATCTCCTCGAGACGCAGTCTCTCTCGCCTCATCCTCTCCACAAGCTCGCACTTCTTCTCTAGTGTAAGCGCGCGCTCCCGTTCCTCCTGCAGTCTGTCCGCTTCTTCCAGGAACTTCCTGTACTCGCGAGCTTCTTCCATAAGTGCCCTCTTTTCTTCATCTTTTCGTGTCAACTGCTCGTTCAGCTGTTGCCTGTATTCCGCGGACTTCCGCAGACTCTCCGATCGGCGTCTGAGATCCTCCTCCAACGCTTTCTGTTGCTGCTGGCGACTCAGCTCGGCGCCCTCGTGTTTTCGCACGAGCTCGGTCTGTCTGCGGACCTGCCTCTCCTCGAGCTGCGCCTCGAGTCCCTTCACCATGTAGGCACGTCGCAATTCCGCCTCCAACTCCGCAACCGCGTCGTAAGACTCGCGATTGCGGCAACTGCGACGAAATCTCGCGACGTACAGAGCACTCTCGTTGTTGCTCCAGGGCTCCTCCTCACCCATAACTCCTTGCGTTTCGATAGACAGCCTCGGGCGAAATAAAGGTGTCCGTCCGAAAGCGAGTTTGTGCGATATACGGGAATCGCTCAGAAGATTTTAGACATCAGTCGTCAAGTAGATAGGACGTTCTAACGTGCTGCTTGTCTAATCATCCAGTTTGATCGCCTGTAAGCGAGGTTTACGCTAGTTCACTCCACAGTCTCTCTACAGCATCTCGTGAAGAATTAAAACTCTTTTACACATACACATACAGAGAATATTTACAGATAAATATATTGTAATAAATATTTAATAAAATTGTATATTATAATTTTCACTATACGAGTTGCCGAATGCAAGTAGTACGCGCGAGACAAAAGGACGTAACAAATAAAAGACCAAAAAAAACAGAAAGAATTATCTCACGTATCTTCATCTCGATAATATTAATCTCGTTCTCTCACACACACAAACACACACACACACACACACATAAGAAAAAAAGTCTCTCACATGCGCCTCGTGTTTGTTTATTTAGTCTTAGGATTTCTCTCTGCGACGTGTTAATTAATTAACGCAGTCAATATCTGATTAGCCATTGCGTAATTCACCGGAAACATGTCGCAGCGAGAAAAAAAAGTTCATCGTGACGCGGCTCGCTACTACTACTCTGTACTTGCTACGTGAGTTTACATCTGCATGACGTGAGACTAATGCTCGTGCAACGTAGCCGCATTAACATCGGATCACGAACGGTAAATAGTCTTTACATTGGTTATGCACATTTTGCTTCTTCCTACAATTTTCCTTGCGGAACTTCGAGCTGCGCTTGTTTGAGAACATTCGCACGATGAATTGGGTTAATCCAAATTTAGCGGTAAACGAAAGAAGTAGGCTGCACCGCCGCTACATTTTCCCGCATGATGATTCTATTGTTATAATAATACAATAATGCGAACAAAAAAAAAAGAATTAAATTGGTCTAGAAATGTGTTCGATTTTTTTGTGTCTGTCACTTTAACGAAAAAAAGCGATTGATTTTTTAGTGGACTTTGAAAAATTATGTTTTATATTAACGTTGCACGTTATACGTGTCACATTTCACACTTATACGTTGCGTATTCTTTAGAAAAAATACTCTGTTTAAATATAGTATAATTAGCGTAATTCATTTGAGAGTGGGAAAAAGAGAGATAGATAGAAAGAAACCTCTATAAACTCTAATGCAGAGAAACATATCATTAATTAAAAACGTAATAATGCTGAAAAACCCTTGACATAAAAATCAATTTAAACATTCTTTTATGAGATTAACTTACATATATATGTATTAAAATCGTAAACTTATTTCTCACACACAAATGTTAACACTATAAGTATAAAAAAAAGTTAAAACTAACTTTTTTAAAATACCGTTTTCTATAAATAAATAAAACATAAACTTCCAGGTAATGGTTATATATTATACTAATAACACGAGTCTTGTTCAACGAACCATTTTGTTTTATGTATGAGCAGTGATATAATTGCTGGTGATCGTGGAGAAATATGTGCGTGCGCGCGCGCGTGTGTGTGTGTATGTGTGCAGACATTACTACAATATCTAAGTTTTGCAATAAATATTGTCAGAAGGTCTAGATTCATTTGGGAATCATATTTTTGTAGCATTTCTTCGACTAATTTTTTTTGTTCATCATTAATTTAATTTAAAACGTGTGACAACGCACGCTCGCCGTCCAGAAAGCAAAACAAAGTAGAGACGTACCTCTTCTACGCGCAGATCCAGATACGCTAAGCGTTAATCGCAATCACCATACACTAAAACACTACATACATTAATATGTAACACCCGAAATTGTGCACCGAAACAAAAGAACTTTCCGCTCCGCGAGATTCGCGCCGAAATGACGTAGCCAAACAGAAAAACACGGCACGGCGAGAGTGTTTTACGCCGTCTCGAATCAAGTCTTTTCGATTTTTCTGATCTCAGCTCTCTGTGTCGACTTTTCAAATGCCGACGAGGAGGAACTCTTCTGCCGCTCGAAGAAAATACCTCAACGCGAACACCACGGCGGATTGAGACCGACTAACCGGCTTTCCGCGTCGGGGCACACGCGAAACCGAGGCCTCCACTATTTGCCGCGGCCCCTTTAAACTCACATCTCCGTCAGGGTCTCCGTCAGGGGAACCGGCCAGGTAAGTTACACAGACTCGGGGAGCGTGCGGATTGGTCGGGGGCGTGCAATTGGTGCGAGATACCAGGATACGCGTGAAGCACGCGGGAATATTTAGAATATTTCATTGTACCGTGAATATATAAGCGCCAACTATTCAGGTATATTGCGGAGAATAACCGTAATTCTGCTTTAAAAAACTCCCATGTATATTCAGTAATGAATAATTAAATGTCCCAGTGATTAGACAGCGTGCTATTGGTCGGACATTTATTAAAGAAATAATTAAAACAAAATATTTTCATACACAAAGTTCAAAACTAATATTTAACAACATTTATAATAAAAAAATACTCGAAACTTTGAAAATTGTTATGTTTAATATTTACACATCTGATAATTATTTCCTTAATAAATGTCCGGCCATTGGTGCATATCCGGTCGTCGAGACGTTACAATAGTACAATTTATCGAAGAAATAAACACGTAGTTGCGCGACTAATTATTTGTTCATTACACACGCACACATGGGGAGAGATTGTGTGTGTGCGCCAGCTATTAAAAATAGTTTTACTTTTCAAGGCGCATTTAACAGTATTATTAAAATAGCCTCGAGTAGATGCGAGGGGAAAAAATAGGGAACGCGACGGCGCGCGGCGTGAAACGTTCTTGAAACCGGTCGCTTTAATAGAGTCGTAAAGCGACTTTGATATAGGGATGTATAGTGACACTAATCATCGCAAACACCCTTATTGTCCGGTTACGCTTCTTCAAATCGTTGTTCTTACACACGGAAGTATGAGGAGAACTGTGGGTTTAATCTTGAGAAGAGCTCATATTAAAACACGTAGTTGATTAAACCGCATCACCCTTCTCCACTACACTCTCATTCCCCTTCTCCGTAAGCCGGCGTTATAAAAAGGAACATCTGGCAAAAAGCAGTATCGGAGCTGCTCTTGAACTCTGATGAAGCGAACTGAATGTTCACGATGATGAATGTTCACGAAAAAAAACATCGATATAAAAAAATTAAATTAACGTTCAAACCGTGATTTTCAGAAATTCTTGTAACACATCGCGAAAGCTTCAAGTTAACGATTGAAATCCGCTCGCTCTCCAAATCTCGTAATAAATATTGCTTTCGCGAACAGAAATTTTCGCGCTGTTAGATTTCATGTTCCGAGAACGTTGTTCGTCTTTTCCTTTGGTCCTTTGTACCTACTCGCTTTCAACGACTAAACTGTCAAATACAGGTAAAGTGAGTCGCTACTCCGCCCACTTGTGTGTGTGCTCTCTTACATAGACATGTAAGAGAACTCGTGATTAAGGCATGAACGATAATACGCAAATGCCCTCGGGAGGGTCATTTGCACTCTTCTCTCATTTCGTAAGAAGGAGCAAGAAATAGAAGAGAGGCGGGCACAGGAAAATGAGGAAGCGCGGTGAGGAGCCGGACGATGACGATGAGAAATATCTAAATTAACGTGAACGGTGGGAGGAACGTGGCACATGTAAGATTAAGTCTAGCTCGTCTAACACGACCGTCCCGCTCCAGACATGATGCATCGCGCAGCCTTATGCGAAATAAACGATTCGACGTCATGCATATAGAAAGCGCGCTCGCGTAAGATGTTTTCGCGTTCAATGCGGCTCAAGATGCGTGAGAGAAGAAAGGAAAAAAGATTTACAAAATCTTGAAACAATCTTGCTATAAATATTACAGCAACGTGAGAAATAATAGTCTATCCCGATAAAATAAAAAAAAAAAACATGTCTTTTAAATTTAATTTCTTATGCGATGATCTTCGATTTCAAATTCAATTTTAACGTTTGTTGAAAAAATTATATTATATTATTAGAAGAAAAATTAATCGATTATTTATTACATCAGATTCTGAGACTAGTATTAGCTACTAGTATATGTTCTATACCTTTCACAGTTACAAATACGTACGTGTACGTGCGTACACATTACTTGTTTTACGTCGCCATGTTACGTCGTCCTATTCGTTATGTTTTATCGTGTTTTCAGTCGTAAAAAAAGGAAAAGAGCATATTTCTTTGCGACAGAGCTTATGTTTCTTTAATAAACACACGTACGGCGTAAAAGTTTAGTGCAGGATCTTTTAATTTCGCGCAAGGTCTCTGCAATTTAGAGTTTCGCTGCTGAAGCGATTTTATTAATTATACATTCGCCCGAGTAGAGACAGCTCTCGAAAAAGCGCCGAAACTCTATGCTCGAGATTAATTCATTAATTAAGTCTAATGGAATTTTATTAATTCTGCACAACGTGTAACTCCGCGCAATAACGTAACTCTGTGCACTTTTCGCGGCAAAACTTCGCACGCAAACTGTGTGTGGCACAATCGGATGCTCAAGTAATTTGATAATGCATCTGTATACGTCGTTCTTATTCGCAAATGGACAACGTTTATCATGTATATATAATGTCTCGTACATCGAGAACGTAACGATGCGTACTCGACCGACACGCAAATTTGCTTGATGGATGAAAAGTGTTTTAATGTGACTGGCAAGATTTTTTTTATACATGACAGCTTACGACCGAGCAACGTGTAATAATACATGTGCGCTGTTGTTAACAAAAATTCAAGCACATTATTTTAAAAGTTTTATCACGCGACTGTGTGTTATTTTGTTTCATATTAGAAGTTCAGCAATGTAGTTTTCTCTCGAGTAACGTGACACATGAGCAGTTTCGCGAATAAAGACCGCAGATTCGACAACTTTTCTCTCTTTTTTTTTGGCGGTTCTGTCGCATGCGGAATAAACATGTTGGAGTAAAGTCGCGAAACATTCTTGACGTAAAAGTCGATAGTGTGACAGATAACTACGACGACGAGATTGTGAAAAATATACATATACTATGTGCAGTTTGCGTATATCTTACGAGTCGATATTTTCTCGAAATATTTCGCGTTCTGATTGTTTACTCGGAGAAATAACCGCATTGCCGATAAAGTCTGGAGGAAACATTACAGCGAGTCGGTTTTTATTCAGAGTTTTGTATACATTTTTACAAAGTTTGAACGAAGTTCGGAACTGACTGCAACTATTGCTGTTGCGATGAAATTAATACAAATGTAAAACTGAGATAAAAAAATGTTTTCTCTGAGGCGAACGAAAACTTTGTAGAAATAGGCAGAGAATTGTTTGTTAGTCAATTTAAATCGTCAGAACGGAAGCAACGAGGATACCCTATCTCGCCACAGGTCCCATCATGAGCACCAATCGGCCCTGGCTCCCTCTACGTCATTACCCCACCCTGACAGAGCTAGCTGTGTCGAGGGCGCCTACCGTGCGGCAACCCCCCGGCGTTCAGTGGCTGCGCTTCTTCCGTATCAGGCGTTACGCGCGCCTTTTTTATCCGGACCCGTGTGTGGTGTTATGGTGTGTGCACTCTCGATAAAAAAACATATCCCGCGAGTTCTTACGCAGCAAAGACGATCGAAACACATCGTGTTCGAGCGTCGCGTTATCGCGCGGCATGAGCGTTTTTCTTTCCGCGTGACGTGCGTTGACGTGCAGCAACTACTTCAATAATTTCTCTACATTTTCATTTTTCTCAAATAACACAGTTCGTGTCAAGTTTCGTCTTTTGGTGATACATACTGGATATATTTCACGTATTCAACAGCGATCGAGAAATAAAAAATTTCGCAGTAGTGCATTGGGGACTGTTGACGCGTGCATCTAGTACGTATCTTGTGTATATAAATTCTAATTTTTTATCATACGAATAGAGTACGGAATGTCAAATTACGATCGAGTTATCGAGGAACACATGACACGGAGTTGGCATGTAATCGAATTGTAAGAAATGAACAATACAGCTTCTGCAAGCTATAACACAATCAAAATACTGTCTATATTTCATCTATTAATTGAATCTTCTTTGCGCGGAGAATATACTTAAATGAACATATTTCTGAAATTAATAGAGTAATCTATTCGCGGATATTGGAAATTGCAACTCAATCATAATCGCTACCTTTAACATTCAGAGAAGTAGCTCCGATAATAGGTTTTTGTTAAATCGTAGAAGATAAATTTCTTAAAACGTCAAATTTTCTTAATTCTCAACTCAAATCTATGTAGTTTTGTCTTTGAATCAATACGATTTTATCTTAATTATTGTATATAATTAGCAATTTAATTAAGACACGTCAAAAGAAAACTTTGTTCGTTCAAATTACAAACGTTACTTTAGATTAGTTTTAAAACTTTAAAACTTGTCAAATTTAAAAACTTGTTAAACAAAACAAAACTGTCTCTCTTGCAATATTATTGCTAATACAAACTTCTTTGTTTTCTTTGAATATACACGGTGACACCGTCACTACACTTTACGATACATATCAGTCGCACGCGAAACATAAGATTGATAATCTTATTCTTACAACGTTACAATGAGAAAGAGAGGAGAAGAGAGAGAGAGAGAGAGAGAGAGAGAAAAGTTCTTGTATCTTTTTTTTCATTCGCGAAAAAAACGGATATTCGCGAAACAGAAACGCGATTTTTCATCCCGGCACAATTGCGTCTGAAACGTTTTATTGCTCGCTAGAAAAAAATTTTTACGACAGAACACGATAAAACAATACGCAGTGAGAAATATCCGAACGAATTCACTGACCCGTAGTCCTAGATCGGAAGATATTCACAGTGATTGAGTGTGTGATTGAGAAAAACTACTACGATCTGGTTGACGTGCTCGCCTTTGAATCGTTTAATATTTGCGTTTTCTCATAGTCTTCCACTGCGCATTTCTCTCTCGGTGGAATCTCGGTTAGCAAGATCAAAGGGGACCATTTTCTATCGGGATTTTCGTCACACCGAAGGTAAACTTCCGCACTCCGTTGCGACCTCCACTTTAAATCGAGTTTCATAGAATAGCCAATCTTAGCTCCGTGTGTAGAATATCACAATGTGTCTTGGGATATATTTGAGATTTTAGCTTTTCTTTTTTTAATATCTGTAATATAATATGTGTCCGTCGTAAAAGTGATCGCATCTTTGGTTTATTAAAAGATTGCTGCGTTTTATGTGAAGATGCTTTTCCTTTGGTATGTTTACGACATATTCTCACGAGTGTGCGTGTGTATATTTTAATAATAACGTGTTATATAAATAAAATAAAGAAAAAGGGAGGGTTTCAAATTGTGAATTTAGCTACCTTCGTAATTTTTTTTCTTTCTTTCTCTCTCTCTTTCACATGCGCAAAATTTTTGAAGGTAAAACTACGGAGGTCACAGGCGAAAGTCACTATCAAAAATCGTGTTTGCACAGTCCCGCAAACGTACCGACGCTTTTATAGTACACATTTTCCATGATGCGTTGTCATTTGTCAGAACTCGCACTTAGCACATGTCTCGGAATAAGTATCGATTGTCACTTACCTAAATTACAATATTTTTTTTTATTCTTGACCGATAAGAGAAATCAAACATGACTGCTTATCTATAACACGATATCGCGATTGAAACGAAGCGTTTCTACTTTCTTTGTTTTTCTAATTCACAAATTATTAACAACAATAGTCGCGCGAAATAGTCGTGATAAAATACGCACGGTGGAATAAAAATATCCTTGATATATAAATCACTTTTTTTTCCTTCTCTGTCAAGATAAGTGCAGCTGTTCGATGGTGTCTAATTGAAAGCACATCTCCGTGCGGGCGAACGCACGAGAGCTGGCATTTCCGATTTATTACGTCTCAATTTGTATCGGTATCTCTACCGAAGGATGCTTTAACCATTTATGCGATTACCGTGCGATGAACGAAGCGCGCCATTTAATTGAACACGCTTCCGCGAAATTGCCACGATATCGCATAAATCGCGTTTTGCCCGCTAGATATCCATGAATATCCATAAACGCGCGATATCCCCGAACTGCGTCGAGGTTACAGAGATCTGAAAACGAGGCGCGAATTGTTACATAAGCTGTCTTGAGGGATAATGGAACTATATTTCGGTCATTCAGCTTCATGACAATTAGATCGATCATTTCGCGCTTCTTTCTTCTCATCACAATCGCATTTTTTTTTTTTTTTTTTTTTTTTTTTTTTTTTTTTTTAATTACATTCTCTATCATATCAAGGTGAACCACCAAGGTGACTTAATAATATCACCTCGATCGATTACATTACAAATTGATTAAGTATATCAAATCAAGTATAGTCCTAATAGTTTTTGCAACATTATTGTGTTAGCGGAATCAGATCGATAATGGGAAAAGTGATACGCCTACATTGTATAACCGCGCGTCATTAAATATGGCATTGACATATCAATGATCAAAGGCTTCTTCGGTCGTACTTTCTTTTTTTTTTTTTTTTTTTTAAAGTTCAACGGTGATTAATTTTGTATACGATGTTGCAAATAATACCGCGCGTTTCCAAATATTTGCTCTCACAACAGACGCGTCGACAATAACTCGAGGGTTAAAAGAGAAGTACGTACGTTTTTCGTAATTGCGCTAATTATATAACATCGATACGTAATTTTAGACTTGCGTCTATATTTGAGACGATAAGTGCACACTTATGTTTCATACGATTTGAGGACGTTTAATCAACGTCGCAACAGATTCACCCACGCGCGGCGGCATTTGATCATCTTTAAACATAGACTTGAGATGTTCCTAAATCTGGGCAACACATGTGCTATTGTTTGCACAGTTGCGACCGCAAGTTCCACAGTCTCGACATTATCGCGCTTGACACGGTCCATTGGATCGAATGCGGAAATTTTTCATCAACCAATGCGAACTTATTAAATTACTGTGTCTTCTTAGCTTGTATTTTGATAGATTGTTTAAATTTTTTTTTTTAATTTAAACATTATTTTAAAACAGTACAGAAGAAAGAGAGAGAGAGAGAAACAGGGGGCTCACGTATCCTTCACGACTAAAAAAAATAATATTACCCCAGCAACAACCAAGCGAACTCAGGGTCATTATTGACCCGCAGAGCGCAGGGTCTACCTTTTGCAACAAAATGTATTGCATTTTTTAACGTGGTTTTAATTAGAGAATCAAAAATGACCCTGACTTCGCTCGTGTGTGGCGTAGAATTAAATAATATAATAAAATATCGAAGCGCGTTCTCTCAAACGTGTAAAACATTCAATGTGAAAAAGTCAAAACTCAAACAATTACGAGTTTTATTGCGCATATTTTTTATTCTGCGCAAAAATATAACATTTAAAAAAAAATCGCGGATTCATTTTCAATGCGCGTTTTTACGCATCGTTCCATTTTACCGGCTTTTTCTTTTTATATCGCGTGTCTGCGCGGTAATATATTGAAGCCGTGCAAAATACTTTGACCTGTTTCGTGAGAGTGAGTTATATATGTACGCGTTGTGTATGTATATTTACCATATATACATAGGTATTGTTTTGTACATATAAGGGCGGGGAGGAAGAGTTTCTACTTGCTCTCGTGCAACAAAAACAAAAAAGTAATTGCCACGCGCGGAGAAACGGAAATTGCAAAATATGGCGGGGCTCTTCTCCATTATTCAAAAACATGGTTTGAATTTTAGATAAATGTTTAACACAATTTAGAGTTTTCGTTCATTTGCGGGTATTATTTCTGATTTTATCGCCCCTAAAGTGAACATGCGAGAAGCAGACAATTTCTCTTCTAAATGACATTTGTGCGCGAAATACATCTCCACTTTGACGGCCAGCCGTAAAAGAGAGCTCGTAGAGCTGTAACATTGACATTACAACTCGAAATCTTATTGTTAGCGTCTCGTCAGTTAGGTTCTGCTGTTTTTTTATGTCTCATTGCTGTGGTCTTGTTTCTCTCCTTCTCTTTCTCTCTCGAGATTTTTGAGTAATGCAACGTAACATTAAATTTGTATAATTAATATAATATGTGTAACGTACGACTAATGTGTAACATAACATATACATTGATACAATATTTTCATAATAAAAAATAAAATTTTCGTTCTTGAATATCGAATCAGTAAACGAAAAAAGGTTAGTGAGGTTTCATTGAAAAACTGTGCATTAAATGCAATTAATTTACTCGAACTTGCGTTCATTACGATCTGTTGACTGTGTCTGTATGAAAGTAATGCTAACAACCTTACGTGTTTCCTTTTCGGTTATTTGCATAATTCCTCGACGTTTGCTTACCGATTGCATTCATGTTGGAAATTAGCACCCTAAGGCTCATTAGACCCGAGTAGGAAACGTACGTTACTGTGTGTGCAATAATATTAGCATAATTGATCGTTTACTTTAAATTCAAAAGATCGCGTTTGCGTCAAAATGACTGACGGATTTTAGCTCGTAGATTACGTGGATTTCGTTCGTGCGATAAATTGCACGTGTCAAATTTAAAAAAACGAATCAAACAACAAATAATCTTTTTTGCTATTTCTCACGCGCTTTTCTCCCGTCATGTCACATTGTATATACAATAAATTCGAATTTGATACCATGACAATCTCTTTCCCGTTCGGTAAACCAAAAGATAAAACGCGTATCGATCATCATTCCGGTTATCTGTTATCTCTATCTCTCGTGTCATATAAGAGCTTCTCTAAAAAGACAAAAATGAAAAAAAAACAGATTCTTCTCAGACTGAAAACCGCTCGGATGTGTGTTCATCTTGTGTGCTCGTTTCATTCAGGATTAATCCGCGCGCGATGCATTTCCACGACATTTCGTCGCGATCGATAGTATCGATTCGAGCTACAGGAAAAGGGTCGCGCGCATTGTGTGTGTATGTGTAACGACGACGACGACGGCAACGGCGACGACGACGACGACGACGACGACGACGAGTTGTGCGCACTGCGTACTTATGTACCGGGGAATGTATGTACATGTGAATATGACCTCGTGTATTGCGCGCGATGCGATGTATCTGCATGTCACGCCGGCATGCGACAACTAGGACGATGTTATGTCAGATTGCAGCATTAAACCGTCTTTCCGACGGTCTGACAGGAGCACGCCGATTTAAGCCGTATGCGTCATTTTGCCATAAACCGTAATTATTATTTCGCGAATGCACGCGGACAGCTCGCCGGATATGCACATAGTTTTTGATGTCATCGACAGAACTAATAATTTCGTCCCACGTTGCGTTGTAGCATTTTCGATGTTTATTAATCGCGAGTTGGAAACTCCCGTGAAAAACAAAATCCGAAAACGAAGATTGAACATCGACGGACTCTGCTCAATATTTCAAATAATTGCGCATACGTGATGTTTGTTTAACAAGACAAATAATGTTGAGTTTTTCGACAAATATTGCGATAAACGCGCAATATCAGCAAACGTGAGAAAGGTTAAAAGATATATTTTTAGCGCAATAACAAGCAAAGAGAGTAGTTTTACATTTTATTCCATTCCTCCGTCTTTCTCGCTCCATTTGTGCCGGAAAAGTGATTTTCATGCAAAAAATGAGAAAAAAACATTCTCTCTCTTCATTGTTTCTGTTATTTATCTTGTGTAAAAATCACATACGAATATAGAAAAAAGATTAACTACTAAATATGCATAAATAAAAATCTAAAATTGTAAAACCGTCTACTTGCAGAAATCCAATTTACTTCGCGTTCATTGTCACGATCTATAAATAAGATTTCCATCGGAGTTTGCGTAGCTGTCAATAATATTTTTCGAGTTCCGTTTAATCTCAAAGAAAGCTCTCGATGTGTCTTACTTAGACGTAGCTTTTAGCAGAAATGTTTTCTGTAATATTCTCACAGTTGGTGTTCGTAAAAACTCGATAAACTTATTTAATTAATTAATTGAATTGGGCAAGACAATCGAATCTTCTTCTCGCGTGGGATTTCGATAAACAAAAAAAACTCTGTGTGTTCTTTTTAATTTATAATTTAAATTAAATTAATTTATTCATTTATAATTTAAATTTAATTCATAAATTTATTTTTACGTATGAATAATTTATCAAATGTTTGCAAGATAAATATTTATACAAATTTTCCGCGAGAATAACATATCAAGTCGTTCAGAACTAATTCGATCCCGATTTTTTATGTTAACACTCCATTAAACTCGGAAATGGAGACAATTAAAACTAACGGAAGTCGTTTCGTCAGTTACAGAGAGTTATTAGGCTCTCTTTAAAATGAAGCGAAGGGGAAACTCTAATCTAAGAAGATCAGAACTATGAAAATTTACTGTCGATGCTAAACCCTTCTCGCATGAACCCTCGGTGAACTGCAACCTTGACTGAATTAAGTCCGCATACCGACGACAACGGTTTTGCGCTACTTAGGAAACAATTCGCTCATGTGTGTTGTTCGCGTCTACATAAGATAGACTGTAGTTGCATTATTAGCGAGAAAATAGTAGGTAGTCAACTGATGCGCTTATAAAGTTTTCGCGAAAGTGGACTACTCGTATATATTTTCTCTTTCTCTCTAATAAAATACTCAATAACGTAAGAGATTTTTCTTGTACATATACCGATGGTTTATAACTAATATAACCCCTGCTGGTCATCATCGTTCCGCGCTAACAACTTTGAACTAGAACTCGACTGAAACTTGCAAGTAACAGCGGACTTTATCGCGGACACGTTCGATTTAGGTCTAGCGGGTAGAATTACCTCCGTGAAGCAGAGACCATTATTTAACGTTACTCCGACTCGGTTATTTACTTATCAAGGTTTTGCCGTGAGAGTGAGAGAGTTTGTTGCCCAGTTTCCACGTACGTTGCATTTTGTATAAATCATGTTTACGAGACATCTTGTTAATTAATTTTCTTTCGAAACTTTTGTGCGTCTTATATCTCACTTGCATTATTTGAAAATTTCTGATTGTCTCTTTCTTCTTTGCTGAAGAATTGCAATAGTAGTTGCGATAATAGTTCAGTATTGCGATAGTCTCGCAATAGTTCAGTTTTGGTGTGACATTTATCTAAAATTGATACGCGCGACTGTCACGTCTTCACCTTTAAAGGACTGTAGACGGAGGATAGATCGTATATGTCAGACAGCACACTCGCCTCGCTCGATGACCAAATACGGCCCAATAGCTATACATCTAACACAATACGTCTAACACACGTTGTTTACATATTTGCGTGGCACTGAGTGCCATGTTGACGTGTGTAATCATTTTCGAGATCCAAACGAAAACATTCGATTTCCCACGGTTCGCTATTATCGGAATTACACACACATTTGAGTTCGGTGTGACACACATTCACGGCGGGGACGTTTAAAAATCCGCGTAACCCAAACCGATATTGTTAACTGCATTGCGATACACGTTGAATTTCCAATAATTCCTATAATGCTGTTAATTTGTTAATCACCTTATTGATATTGTTGTAGAAGAGAAACAGGTTGTGTGTTGCTTTCTCTCTTTTGTGTCATTATTAAGAAGTAACACATAATGTATACATATCATGAAAAGAGACAATACAGCGCTTATGTCTGTTATTAGACGACCTTGTTCTACATCATTTTATGCCAATCACTTTGACATATCACGACCCCATTGAGGGGATAAATTGTCTTTGCGACTGATATCTGCTAAAATCGGTCAGAAACATTTTTCACGGGATATTGTATAGTTTTTTGGTCGCGCGAAACGTATAAAAGATTGTCGCAAATGTCTGTTGGTCTTTTAATATTGCGCTGAAATTTACGTACTTTTGTCGCATACTTATTGTTCAAGTCAGATCACGCGTTAATTGTGTTCAGAAAGCATCGTAAAAAGATGATTGCGATTCTCTCGTTTAATTGCAAAAACTTTTCTATTTTTGTCCGCGTAGATCTCTCGAGAAGTAGCAAATATGTGGCGTAGCCAGAGAACAGTTGTGTATATGTATATAGAATTATATAGTATAAGTGAGGAGTTTTATGTTTCGCGTAATTTAATTTTCTCGGCTATCGTGTGCATAATACAAGAAATTTTATGCTCGGTAAAATCTCAGAGGGCAAAGATGGGAAGGAGCTCGGCTTTTCATTCGGCGGATAAGAGGGTAGATCTCTTAAGTTTACTGTCAAGTGCCATCGGCTGGCAAGAAAAAAAAGTTAAAGAGCACTTTTCCCCTGCACGATTATTATTATACCTGTAAAAGGGATTTCCAAGTGGATATTTAAGACAAGACAAGTCTCAATATACAAGTTTTTTTTTATTTTGCCTAACTACTCTTAGAAAAATTAAGTTGTGATTATGTTTCAAGACACATAGACCGGTTGATCAAATCGTAGTATTTTCCAAGTTATTGTTATTTATTTATTTTTGATACTGTTATTATTTATTTGATACTATTTTTCTGCTCGTAATTTCGACGCATCTTGTTTACTTCGAATTTAACGAATTCGAGAAGAGCTTTATTTTCAACGGTGGTTATTTAGTTTTGTATATATTACACAGAGATATCGATAACCGAAACAGAATAACTTTGTATACGATTTCTGAAAGAGAAGCGAAGTTATTCCGGAATATAAAGGAGGAAAATTGTTTTTACATTTTACTTCTTTTGAAATCATGACATTTTGTCTTCATTGCCTTTCTTTGCTTCTTCAGAGATCCCGTTTTTTTAATGTTTCTTCTTAATGCTTTAAAGTTAACACTGTTTGTCACCGTGTGTTTAAAAGGATAGAGCATACGTATTTTAATGCATACAAAGAGAAAGTGAGATAAATGATATGTCTTTTCTTTGACTCTGTTTTAATTAAGTGAGAGCTTCTTTTCCATTTTGACCGACACATCCTCTCGCTTTTCTGCATTTAATAAACAACTCCTCTCAGCCATTACGAAATGACGTAATTGTGATTATCCCACGCGACACGGCGGCTTTTAATAATGCGCGGAGTCATGGATTGCGCGGAGTCTGTAAATTATGTTCAAATTGGAGAGCCGCACATGTGGCGTATTAACATATACTCCAAAACTCGCTAAATGAGCGTATCACACAAGTGTTTAACTCTCGCAAGACGTCAATTATTAGACTAACAGAGTTTTCTCTTGACGCGTGCACGCGGAGGAGGCAAATATATTTTTCTGCTGTCACTTCGAAGTGACATTCAGAAATAAAACTTCGTTATTTACCTTCAGATATTTTTACATAATTTTTATTACTCCAATATCTGTCTGCAATTGTTGTTACATAAATTTATTTAATTTTATTACCGATTGAATATGTTATACCGTTTTGCAACCATTGTGTGAAATATGTTGTTGTGTTAAAAAACGCATGAATAAATTTCATGGTTGTATCAAATCTCTTCTTCACATCAAGTGGCGAATTCAAAGCGCGTCCAATTGACGGTAATGCGAGAACTGAGAGGTCCAAGAGAAGCAACGAGGTTTGGGTGCTATTTCGAGACGTAAATTTTAGCTATGTATGATATTTCCATCTCTTTGTCCGCGAGTGGCGATCTCTCTCTCTCTCTCTCTCTCTCTCTTTCTCTTCCATCCATTCTTCTCTAGTTACCTTTGTAAAGTAAAATAAGCTTTGCCATGCATGCAAAAAGCGACGATGGCGTGCGAAAGAATGTTCCTGCAATTTTTCTTACAGGAAGAGAATAATGCTGAGGCCGTCCCACACTCGATACTTCTCCGGAGACTCGTTTTCCTCAGCATCTCTCTCATCATTACGTTCTTCCTTATCTTGTACCTAAGTCGAAAGATGTTACACGTACACACCTTTAACCTTCTTTTTTTTCAAGGATTAAATCTTTTTTTTGTTTGTTATCCAAGCACTATCTTTTTAATTAAGGATCTTAACTGCCACCGGAATACCGTTATGTACGTGTTTGTTAGAAATTGCATCTCGCGCGAGTGAAAATAAACCGCAATGTGCACGCAATTAATTTGCGCGCACATTCTTTCGGCCGCGAAATCGAGACGAGTAGCAACGCGTGCGCTAACACGTGTCGTATCTATATGCATCACGCACGCACATTATTGATTCGATGTTCGTTATTACGGTTCGGAGGGAGGGAAAGGTGTGAGGGTTTACCGGTAAAATCTCATACGCCGTGCCATGCTTTCATTACCGGTATTTTGACGGCGCTATTATTGAGAAAACTTCATAGTCGCCGATGTAAATCACTGAAAATTGGCGTTGAAAACAGCGCGGAGAATTCTGTGCACGCGTGTAGTGACAAAAAACGCCTAATGCCGATGGAATACAACACAGTGACATCCAACATTGTGTAGTCGGGACAACCCGTCGGCCCATCGATCGTTAGACACATGCAAATGTCAGTGACAAAAATAGACATCGGCATAATTTAGAAACATTATGCAGTAATGAGCTTCGTTTATCTTGTCAAATCAACAATTAACAATCCCCGCTGTAGATATGTAACATGCGTGTGTATAATAGATAACGTGTGAATAATGATCGTAAATGGGATAACGATGAGCGTAGTAATGAAACTCTAATGAATATATAAAGTGTTTTTCCCGATATCTTGCAATGTATATGTTTTGCCGCGCGTTAAATTAGAAGTGTCAAAACTGTCAATATGAGAGTATAAAAGTGGAAAATATACTGCAAAAGTGTGTCGCAAAAACAGACTAAGTTTTTTTTTTTTACGAAGTGGCGCAGACGTACGCGACGAACAAAATAAGAAATAGACGCACTTTTTATACCCTTTAAACAAACTATAATATATTTGATATGTATTTAATATATTTTATTTTTTATACATACGTATACGTACGTTTATTAAATATTACGCGACACATTTTTAAACATTTCAATAATCTGTTTTAAAGAAAATTTTAATTTTAATCTCCCGAACGGAGACGGCGGCTGTTTAGCTCCAATTCTTGTTTTTGTTTTCTCGACAGCCGAGAATAAGAGCACTAGCGTGTATTATAGTCCTATATTCCACTTTTGCTACGCCTACACGCGCGCTTCTCGATAATTACATTCGGCAAAAAATCGTTCCAAACTTCCATCGCGGAAAATCCAATAGTCTTTTCATGACATCCAATTCTATGAATCAATCCCTAGTAACGTCCGCATACACACACACACACACAGAGGCGAAGAAATCCCGACGGAATAGACTGGTCAATCAAACTCTCGCAGCTTATAGAGACCTGTCGACTCGCTCATTGTGCTTTACCGACGTGCATGCTGATTGTCACGTAACTACCTTGAAACTCGGACAATCACGTAAAATTAATTTTACGCTGTGTACACAGTTTCTCCCAACGGCAGTCTAATTGTCTTCTATCCCGAAGTGAGTCTTCTCTCTCCCGAGTTCCGGCGGGGGGGCTCTTTGTGCAAAAGCTCTTTGTACAATTTCAGCAAAGAGCCCACACACACCCGCCATACACACAATGCGTGTTTCACAAACGTAATGCAAATTGCATTTAATAATTCTGTAAATGTAACAAAGAAGAAGCGTTGCGCAACAGGATACGAGGTAACAAAAAAATATTGCGAAAAAAATTCTTACACGAGATACGGACCATTAAGCCAAGTCTCTCGATGAAGAGAGAGAGAGAGAGAGAGAACTTTCTATAGAAGTTGCAACATGAGACACACCGAAGCGACAACTATATAACCGCGATTCTTCGCGAACAAACTCGAGGAGAGCAAAAAGTGCCTCTAGGCGGCCATGTGTTAACATAGACAGCGATAGAGAGAAGCTGGTCAGGATTCCGTGCTCGTTCCAAGAGTCGGAACGTGTTATCGCCTAGGTGACGAAATAGCGGCGAAGCCGCCTGATGTTACTAGCCAACAACTATATCGCAGGTCGATGAAACGACCGAAACGTCGTCGGTGCTCGAATAACAAAGAACAGACATATCGTCGCTTAGATACTTGGCTAAAAAAAAAGTAATTGTCGGTTATTTCAGATCCGCTAATTAAGAAGCTAATAAAGAGACGTTCGAAAATACACGGCGATAAAAAATTCTTCGTTTAATCCTCGCAATTTTAAATTGCGCGATATTTCTGCCAATAACCTGGAGGAATAACAATCGCTGTTCTGACAGATAAGAACCGTCTTCTGAAACGGAAGAACAGTTTACTCCAGATTCCGGTTGGCGAGTATCTACAAATGTTCCGCGAAATGCGATTGTTTCTGGACAGTGACGTTAATAAGTTCGGTTTACTTGACGAATAAACGTCCGACATGTGAGTGCGTGCGCGTGTAAAAGAGTTGATCTCGGAATCTCTTCGAGACAATTGTACTTGATAAAACGAACTGATGTGTTAGAAAAAAAAAAAAGAGTCGACGAATAATTTCCTGAAATAATAATGCGACGTATACAGAATTATTTATCATCACGTGCGCATCCTATTGTAATTATTTACAGCGAGGTTAATATGCACAAAAATTGCGCGTCAAGGCGTACGTTTATTTTTCTTTCCCCATGCCTCGAGCAAGCAACAGTCACTCATCTATTTATAACGCCACTGCACTAACCACCATCCGTCGAGTCTATTATCGCGTGTAAATATAGAGCGTGTAAAAAAATGCCGATAGAATGCGTGGAACGCTCGTAGGGATTATAGAGAACAAAATAAAAAAAAGGGTATTGGAATTAGAAATTATTGATTATGTCATGTCGCGGCGTTCAACTTCGAAGTCCGAATTGCGCGTGATCGTTTCTCTCAAAGTTTCGAGCGAATTAACATAATTTCGCAGCTTCGTTCGCTCGTAATCGCATTTTACAAGCTCTCGAGTTTCTATATATATATCTCTCTCTCTCGGATATATTTTCTCTGTCCCTTTGAGTCGTTTTTCTCTCGCTAAGATTCTAACGCGATTACGACGACGACGCATAGAAAATCGCTGCGAGCTCTGCATTATTCATGATCATCTTTAACCTTCGGTCATTTTTCTTCTTTGTATAGAGGAAAAATTTTTAACGGATCAAATCAAATGAATAAATGACACGCGTTATAGACGATCGTACAAATAAAGCCAACGAGAAGAGACGACACGCGAATGCGGACGCGCGCTTATGTTATTCGCCAGTGAATTACACACGCAGTTTCAATCGAATCAAAGCATATCGCATATGCTCGATTTGAAGCGCTTCTTCTTCTTTTTTTTTTCGCTTTTTTTGTTCGCAACCTCACACGCGACTTCCCCCGAACGAGTGAAATAAAAAGACGACGGTGTTGCTTTTAGAAGCGAAGACGAAACGGTGTTGAAATTAAAAACGGATCAACGTTTAGATTTTCGTTTTATTACGGGGTCGGTGTATGCATAATTCAGTTGATTATGCAGATTTATGCGATACGTTATGCAACCGACAAAGCGCTTGTCATCCGGCAAAGTGGATAAGGAAAAGTCGTCGAACCTTGCTGCGTGTGGTCGACGACGCTCGCAAGCTCTCTCTCCCTCTCTCGAAATAGCAGAACTACTTCAAGATAAATGGCCGCGATGTGATCAATTTCGTAAGAGATTGCAGGATCTATAAATCACACACGGCGCTCTCGTAAAACATATCTTTAGACTAATGAGTCGCCGTTAAGAAATTGCTTATTTGCATATTACTCGCGCGCAAACACGAGCGAAATCGGGCGCTCGTTCCGATTATCATTTTTCGCGTAATCTGGTCAATTCGCTAAAAGAAGTTCTTTGTTGCGATTAATGTATTTTCCGTCAGAAACGCGAGAAAAAATTTGTCGCTCGGATTTCGTCGCGAATCCATCAAGGTTTTAAATTCTCTGAAATTTAATTCCTTTTAATTAGAGAGGTGAAAAAATATCAACAGTCTTCAATTGGCGGATGAAAAATACACGTCTGTCCGTCTTGTTGTCTGACAAAACCGTCACGCAACCGCAGAGAAAAATAATCTCCTTTTTTTTTTTTATGGTGCACAGCTTTGCCACGTCAAGCATGACAAAATGCTCGAATGCTCTCATGAAACTTAAACTGAAAGAAAGACCAACTAGATATATCCTTTGGCTGATGGGAATATTTTTCACAGCACGTGCTACGTCGTTGAGGAGGTCAGTGGCGCGTTCCGCAGGCGGATCTCTGTGTGCATTAGTTGAGAAAGTAAAAATAGTGCGGAATAAATAATCGCAAGAGCGACGAATAAATATCTGCACATTGTTACTTACGTAATTGTATGTGTGTTTGTGTTTAAAAACTCTATTAAAAAATTTATGCAAGTTTAGAAATTTGTAAGACGTGTAAATTTTAAGTTTGATAATTAAATTTTCCCGCAGCTGACAATTTCCGTTTCTCCTTCTCTCTCTCTCTCTCTTTCTCTTGAGTAACGTATTGACACAAGTTTTCTTAATTTTTTTACCGCATAGAGAGATGTGCCTCCAACTTAAAAGCTCTGGTTTTTCTCGATTTCACGCCACTGCAAGCACGCGAGACCGTTGCAGAGCATGCTCGCGAGAGGTCGTATATATAAAGGCGGCCTACTGTAAACCGCAAGCTCCATTTGTTGCTCGCAAGCTCGCGGCTATCGAGCCCAATCGTCAGAGTTTAGTTGGCACGGTACCGCGGTGTGTTGTTTCGCGGTGTAATTACGACCACGTAATCACACCGCAGAGAAAATCGGTCCTTCATACGTGCCGATTGCTCGTACATGATGTACTTACACGATTTTTTCTTCGCGACGTAAATCTTTTTTTGTTTTTTGGATACGAGCTTGCGCACTTGCGCTCCGGATTTCAGCAACCAAGTCGCGCGACCTGGCAGTGTTGTCGCGCATTGTTTCGGCTTAACTGCGCGCAATTAAAAGTGCAGAAAAATAAATAACTTTAATTTGCACAGTCTTTTCTGATGTAAACATTTACGCTGTTCGTGCAAACGCGACGAATTAAAATTTTGCGCAGCTAAATTGTAGTACGCAGCGGTATTTCAACAATGGTTTTTTTTTGAAAAAAATTACATGCGGAAAATAAAGTCAGACGCGAGAATACGTAAATTTCTTTGTAACGTAATACCCTTGTTACAGATGTGATTTGTAGAATGTGCTTGCGGGACAAATTCAACCGGGGAAACAACATCAGCGGAATTTAAATAAAATGTGTAGTTGAATGATGCGCTGTAAAACGGTTATCTTGCACTATCACAATCATGACATAGTCTACGACGGAAGATGCAGCACGGGGAAGGAGGATAGAAGACGCAGAAAGCTTGAAAAATTATATGTACAGGTAACAGAAAATCCTTGTTGCGCAAACAGTGTATATTTCTCGAATGCCACAAGAGTATTTTTCTTTAGAATTTCTTTGTAGACGTTTTATCGCGTAATAACGACAAAGCATCGTTATTTTTCGTTTCTCACTTCTTTCCGAATTTTGATTAAAGTTTGACGTAAGATCTGATTTTTGAAAGTATGCACGATCTCTCATATTGGAATGAGAATTTCTCTTATATGGCTTTTGGATTTTGCTCAATCGTATGTTTAGGCAACAGACGCCTTACTTCTGCATCCCAAAGACGTCTGGCTACAATAAGAAGCAGAAGTGGAGACGGACACGTGTGCGGAAGAATACGCGGTCCATATCCGGTCCGCCATTTTGGCGGCATGGTCCTTTGGGCCACTATACTATTTCTCCAAGGAGTTGGATTCCTAGGTAAATTGAAAAAACTATGTTTGAAAAAGATAATAAATTTTTTAGCGCCGCCGAGTGACAGTACACACCAGTGGTTATTCGCTGCTTGCAGGCTCGGTGACGGGCAGTCCCGGCGTTCCAGAAAACATAACAGTAATGTTCCTGAATCCAACATCTGTGCGCGTGTCTTGGAGCACCAGCCAGATCGAGCCGATCGAAAAATACGACGTTACGTACAGACCGACCGATGCCAGGTGCGTTCAAATGATTTTGTTATTGCAAAACAGTGCGTAGAGAATTTTTATTCCGCGACTTGCAAATAGCGGAATCAATTTTATAGGAGAGTAAATTGGATATTTTTTACACATACGAGATGCAAACCAAGCATAGAAATTTTCAAATTGAATTTAATTCGAATCTCCATGTGTATTAATTTACGCGTTTAAAAAAATACATTTGCACGTACGTATTGGCTCTTGTATCGACTCAGAGATTTAGAAACAAAAACTGCAAAAGTCAAAATTACTCCGAATGGAAACGATTTCGAAAAGTTCCGTAACAAGTACCTAAAATGTCAGTTTTTGTAAAAGTAAAAAGTTTTCAATATGAAGTGCGTTTAATTAAAAATGCGAAATATATTTTGCGCAACATTTTCAGTTTTTGCAAAGGCTATCGTTCTGTAGATATCACACGCTCTTAGGAACTATCATGTAACATTGCAATTGGATTTTTAATTTTAACAACCAATTGACAATTTTTAAGTACGTTTTTGCGTGTATCGCGTTACTTGTAGTGGATATATCTGAGCAACCGGAAACATGTCAAGGTTCGCTTTGAAATGTAAGATACTTAGAATATCAACTACGATAACATTTTCTCTTATAACTTCCCTGAAGAAACAAGGAGAATCTATTGCAATCGCGTACGCGATTTGTGTATGTTTGTTTTCATCCTGTTGACATGTTCGTACGAATCGCACAGTAACAGAAAAGGTTTAAATATAGAAATTCGCAGATGTACACAGTAAATGTGGCGAGAGATAATGGATCTATAAATCTACGAAAAATAATATTTACATCGATTCTCAAAATGACCTCGATATTCATTGAGATTTTCATTTCTTCATGTAGGGGATTTCCACAACGACAGATATATTACTTTTTTCTACGAATGGAAATGCTAATAGTTTTCGGTGCGAAGATTTAATTGGATTAAAAAATTGGATGCCAATTTTACGTGTATAATTTATACGTATATGCCTTACACATGGGCGAATTTCCGAGATTTGCGAACAATATAATAATAAAACAATCACGCTTAATGAAATCATGAGACGAACGGAAAATTGAAAAATTATTACTGAAAAAAAATGTCAAATTCGCAACAAGCTCGGTATCAAAACGATAAATTCGATCATTTACCAAATTTATCTTGTATTTTTGTTGAAAAATATTTGAAACATTACTTTATAACAGTAAACTGTTATTCGGTGAAATGTTATTTTTTAATTAATTTTTCAGTGTTTATCAACGTTAAAAGCATGATCAAATGTCGCGACATTTTTATTATAAGGAAAATTTAATAACTAAAACTTGATTGCGTACAAATTTAATACAATATCCGATAAACTCTCTCAGAAATAATCTGTGGTATTTGTAACATTAAATGTAATATAATATTTACATATATTATACTAAAAACATGCAATTTCTCTCAACACTTGTGTGTAATAATATCGATCTCCGTTGTAATGAGATGATTCAGTGCTGTGTATGCTTCCGTTATATAAAGTTCAATATGCATTTAACGTTGACAATGTATATTATGACTTTATGTAACGACGAAAACACACGAGAACGGAAATTAAATTGATTAAATTTGAAAATTTTCTAGCTAAAGAGAAAATCACTTTTTAAACTCGAGTCATCTTTTTTAATTCTGTGTTTTTTTTATTTTTGCAACAATTTTAAAAAACAGAATAATAATCAGAAAAAGTGTGTGATTGTATGTAGAACGAAAGCCTATCGCGCAGCTGTTGTATCGCAATAATTTTACTGCACTTGACTGTGTTTCGAAGCTTCTCTCGAACTCACTAACCAACACTTCTATAACAATTATTGTTTTTACAATAACTCTCAAACATTGGAGAGATATTTTTATCTTCGTGAAAAATCATCGACCAAATCCATAAGGACGTAAAAGTGGGAATCATAACGGCAAGGTGGTTAGTTACAGGGTGGTGGCGGTAGTCGCGGGAAATAGCGAAGCGGTCACCTTAAGCGGTCTACAAGCTGACACGCAATATCAGCTGGTCGTAACCGCCGTGAGAGCCGGAAAGAAATATCGAAGTCGACCGATCGTCTTCCGTACACTCGGTAAGCTTTGCCTTCCTAAGCTTTACCTGTCTCCGGCATCACGGTCACACGTGACAGGTGCGTTCTGACAAAGGAAGAGAAGTGTCCATGATCCGTTTAAGTTTGTCCAAACGATCTGACCGACAATCGTAGCAATCGCGTTAATCCGTTTTTATCTTCCCTATTATTTACTTATTAAAGCCACGAATTGTCACGCGTACTTTGGAATATTTTTTTGTTTCTACCCCTTAAGTCTTCCTCAAACCTATCCCCCTTGATCTCTCTTAAAGTTCCTCCAATGCGCAAAGAACATTATATTACAAATTTCGGATTTTAGAACCACCACGCACGTCTCCGCAGCAGGATGCGGCGGTAACTGGTGGTCCTCTTCCACCGCCTCCACCGTCCTCGCAACAACCTCAACCATACATACAAGTAAGTTATTTTTTGCACATTTTATGTCGTTCTTCTCGACTTTCAACGACATTTTCGTGTGCTATCGCACAACGGTACGAGGATATATTTCATTTTGCAGGATTCATTTTTGTCTATCAGTTCGTACATTTTTACTTGACAAGAAAAAATATAATTACCAGTAGATAATTAACAACATCTGTCATAAGCTCTCGCTGACATTTCTTGTCGAGTTTCTTGCTGCAGATAGATTTAAAAAAAAAAATCGAAGATAAAAAAAGAACGAGAGAATAAATTAATGCGTGAGTTAATCGAATAATCGCAACTTGCTCTTGTTTTGTCAGATCCGCGGCGTTGAGGTGGGCATAGTCGTGTTAGTGCTGATAGTCTGGGCGGGTGCGATAGCGCTGTTCTTCAATCGCTGGGGGAAGATCCGCATGCTGCTGCCTTATCAGCCCGATTATAAGGAGCAGCTGAAGGTTCCTGGCACCGGCGTCTGCTCGGCCGCGAACTCCGCGTATACACAGCACCCGACGCAGCACGCGTGTTCTCAGGTAATGCATAGGTATAAGCGCCGCACTAACACAACGAGCCCCAACGATCTCGCGACTACGTACATTTATGTAAATTACGCCACGTTTTACATAGGGAAATAACATTTCTCTGAATTGGTGCAAAATTAAAAACTACCTGAAATAATCTTTTTTTTTTTCGAGTTTTGCGACTAGATATTCAAAAGACGTCCAACCAAACGTCCGAGAAACAATTTTTGTATTAATTTCGATTACAATTTTGTGGATATAATTAAATTCTGGCAACATTTACGTATCCACGTGTTCGATCTCATGGCTTTATCATTATTCTCTTTTACAGTTTAAACAAATATAAAAAAATTTCCTCTTTACAGTGAATTTTATTTAAATGTCGAGATTCTGTTTGTGAACTTCTTCAGAAAACATAATCACGAGCATATTAAAAAAGACACAAAACAAAAAACTTTATTAACGAACATAGAGCAAACTCTATTAAAAAACTTTATCAACGAATATATACAAACGATCTCATTCAAATATCAAGGAACATTTCGCTGAAAGTCGTTTGGTTTTATTTTGCGCGAGTACACGGCTTGTAGCCGCGGGGCTGGATAAAAATATAAGTTTCTGATTTTCTAAAGAGTAGATACATCGCGAACCGTGTGCGGTTATACGACACGGAACATTTCGTATTTATTTTCTTCGAGATTTCAGATTGTGCATGATATTTTGCCATACTGCTCTCTCCCACAGTGTATATACATATATATATATATATTTATAGAACAGGCGCGATGTAATCTCTATTATGTATGCGAACTTTATTATGTATGGCTTTCGAGTGTTGCGTGATGTAAACTATCGTGCATACGCCGGTTTCGCGTCACGCGCAAAATTCGAATAACGTCGATCGATGGTCAAAGACCAGCGCGAACGTTAAAACGCGGACCGACGGCATATCTCGAATACCGGTTTACTCGCGAGAACACATCTACGTATTCGCGCGCATTTGATTCTCTACTCTATGTACGCATTCCAATTCGGCATACAATACGCGAAGCCCGAAGAAATGACGCGCGTTTGAACTTTGAACTTCGTTCTCTCCGTGAATTTTTTTTCAGAATTTTTCTCTGAATTTTTTTTCTCGCTCTTCAAAAAATTGCAAAGACGTTCGTTGATTGTAAATTCTAAATGCAAATTACCCGCCCATATGTTTGCGTAAAACGCACATGTTTACATCGAAAATTTTGCATATTACGTTTATTAGCAACATATTATGAGTATTATTACTGAGCTTGCGTTGATATTGGTTTTTTTTTTTTTTGGCATTAAGTATCTCTCGCTGATATATATATTTCACACGATGTAGAATATTGATTATTTCTATTATATACGAAAATTTGAGAACTGCTTTCGCAGCACACATATGCCAAGCTTCGGCGCAGTAATAGATATTATTATATTTATCGAGTGTGTTTGAAAACGCCTTTTGCGCGCTACGCAATTAAATACATAATATATACGTAGATAGCGTCTGATAAAAATATCGCAAAATATTAGCGACACTGTTTTCCAGTAATAAATAAGGATATACAGTTGCGCTTGCAGCTATATCAAACAATAACGAGAGACAATAACGCAGTATATCTCATTACTTAGAAAACAAAATATAGGTATTATCCTCAATCAAAACGTAATTTGATATGATATGCATATTATCTACAAACTCTATATAATCATTAAATTGCGTAAATATATTATTACATAATTAAAAGTAGGTTCTTCTCTCCATTTCGGTTTATACTAATTAATTAAGTTTTAACGTCCAATTAAAGTAACTTGTTTCTTCCAGTAGAACAAATTTATTAAATTATTTGAAAATAAGAGAGAGAGAGAGGAAGATCAACAATTATTTTGAAAATAATTCTGCTTAAGAAGTTTATTCACGATTTGAGAGAAGTGCGGAATAAAGGAAAAATCTATTAAAAGATGTTTCACTAATCTAAGAAAGAAAAACTAACGACTGTGATATTTTAAAAGAATGTCCAAAATTTGTTGATGTTATTAGTAGCATTTTAAGTTGACTGAATAAACTCCTTAATTAATTTACCACGATTCAATAAGTTCCGTTGCATATTTTAAACATAAAAAAATCTGTTTAAAGAAAAATTTACATCGTTAGTTTAATGCAAACAGAACAGTTGTGTGCTGATTTGTTAAGTGCGGCAGCGTTTTTCAAATCGTTTACAAAAAACCAAAGAATTATCAGTAACGAACATGTGCCGTATTGCACACAAATTAACAATCAGCAATTAAATTGACGATTTAATAAATTTTTCTTCTCAGTTTTGAATTGCAGAACCAAGTAGCACAAAATTAAATTCGAAGAATTGCAAATCCTTGTAGACACTCGTACTTCTCGAACAGCTGTTAATCGCATTTATCCCCCGTAGCTTTTAGTTAGTAAGACCAATTGATAATCTCAAGTAACACAATTTAATTCTATTGATCTCTTTTGTTTCCTCTCTTCTGTCTCCACATCGTTTCTCCCGGATTGACTGCACGAAAATTCGCGATATCGCCGAACGCTACACGCGTTATCATCCCCCTACACTGTTCTGCGCTGCGTATGTCTGCCCTCCCCCCGACCATCCTCTCACGTGTGTGATATTTGGCGGATTACGTACGGCCACGAAAAACAAAAAATTGCTCACAAATGAACAAAAACCACGAAAAAAAAAAAAACAAACCAAAATAATGCTATTTGCACAAAAAAAAACATGAAAACGGAAACGACGGAAGGTAATGACCACATTGTCGGATATGGTGATGCAGTGCGGGGGCGGGGGCTGCTGCGTCCTGGAACAGTGCTTTCAATATCCCAGAAGAGCCCGAGAGCCCCGGGACTGCGGCTGCCAATTCGCTCTACTCCACAGGGCGGACAACGCGTGACCATCGGTACATGTCTTTTAAAATTTCAATTTTATCTTCTTTTGTGATCTTCTACTACTACTTTATTATGCCGGAGAGAAACCTCGAAAACTGTATCGAGGCACTCATTCTGTCTTTCTATAGTTCTATACTACTCTGTCTCTCACTCTCTTCACACACGTTTTTCTTGTGTCTGTGTGATTTATCCTCTTTCTATCTGTCTGTTTTATCTTTTTGTCTCACTTTGTGATCTTTCTGTTCGTCACATCACGACAAACTGACAGTTTTTTTTTGTTTAGCTATTACATATAGAACTTTTTTTCCGTTTTACTTCTTTGTCTATATTTTATTTTATTTTATTTTTTTTTTTTTTTATAACATATTTGTCTAGTCAAAACAAGATTTTTCTTGCCTTGATTAGTAGATGTTGTCGATTTTAATTAGTAAACTCACTTTAGTGAAAGTTTAGAGAAACTTGATGCGAGTAAAGGAAATCACATATATAAAGACACGCGCGTAAACCCTTTTTACGACGGAATTGAAATTTGCATATATATATATATATATGATTTTCTTAATAATGATTCTGTGGTTTTTGATTAGCTGCTCGGTTGTCTTTTCACAAACGGATACTCTGCAAAATTATGTTTTGGGTTTTTTTATATAAATATGTGAAAAAGAAAATATGCGAAAGAACCCTTTCGTAACTCTTGCGCCATTCTGTTCGAGAAACGATCGATATCGACGCAATATTGAATCTCGTAAAAACGCTGCACATCTCATTGCACGGTGAGAAGCTTGGGTGAAAGTGATTAATGTTAGTAGCGATAGGCGCGCGCGTGTAAACGCGTAACTTTGCAGTCTCGCGCAATCAATTATGTTCGCGGATGCGCGAGAGAGAAGTCGAAAATAGTTTTGCTAAGTCTCTGCCTTGTCTTCTGAGACAAAGGCGTTTAATTTTTGTAAAGATTAATCGAAGCTTCGCCAACTTTGATCGCGAGCAGACGTTGTTATCAATTTCCTTATTAACAGAATATTTGAGATAAAGAAACAGAGGATAATAGAACTTAAAATGTATTTTGTAAAGAAAATGTGCTGTTATACACAAAGAGTAAAGCGGTGAAGAACGTGAAATTAATAAGCAGGTGGCGAACAAATATGTAACCGAACAATTTGCAACTCAAAATTGCTTTATCACAGTCCCAATCTGCCCAACCTGTCCCGTTTATTCAATCCAATCTGACCGCACAATTAACGTTTGCTCATTTTTGGTTAACCAAACGTGTCAACTTAATCTCTTCAAAAGTAACACGAGAACTCCAATCGGAACTGTGGAATTTTAATGTCAGGTAACACACGCTTTGTGGATCACATGGCTACTGTGTGATTTTTCGGAGCATGTATCGATCGAAATAATTTCGCTCTTCGAATTGTTGCTCTTCATTGTGAACAACAAAGAAAAGACGGAAAAATTTTAATCGACATCCAAAAAGTTACGTAACAGCTGGACTCAACATTCTTTGTTGTTCGGATATTTCAAATAACCCGAACGCGAAGCCGTTCACGCAACTATCTTCTATTTGAACAGTGTCAGATGATGTACGGATTTTGGAGCCTTACGTGTATATATGCGTATATGTTTGTGCGTTAACATCAATAAAACTATGTGTACGAGATTTTCTAATATTTTTGACTATGCAAAAGAAAATGGAGAATGTCTGTTGGTGCGTTGTGTTTAATTGCGCAGGATCGCAGAAAACATTTACGAGAAGATTTACGTGCACAAGACACGCGCAAACAAAACGGTCAACTCTTCGGGATTTGCGGCTGTACGTCGCCGTCGCTAAATTTATCCCGTCTCGTTCCGAAGCCAGTGGGAGGTTCTGGACTAATAGCGCGTTGACCCAAATCTGATCGGAATCATGAGAATCCCGCTAAAGACCTGAGATTCCCCACAACAGGACATAGATGCACTTAATTTGATTAAATCTCGAACTCTTTCACGAGAGATACGCTCTCTCTTACATATTGTCTAATGTAGACGCCTAATCTTTTATCCGATCGAACAAATGCCACGAGAAAAAACTCGATCGAAGTATTTTATTTTGAAAAACATGATAAAATTTGTCACAAGGTACATTTGCATCTGAGAGAACATTGTCTTGTTTTGGATCTTCATGTCTCTCTGAAGAAAAATTCTCATTTTCCAACAGTCATTTTTTTTTCGTTCATCGACACCACCAACAGCTTGGTTTGAGAACTAGATTACTGCCCTCCCAATCGCTTGAAGTCGCTTAAACTTGCCTTGTTCCAGTAAATTTTTGCGATGGCACTGTTTAAGCACATGTTTGACGAATTTTACGCACAAAAGTGTACAACGCAACCGCTTCGTACGTCAATAATTTTACAAGTACAAAAAGTCACACAATTGACGCAACGAGGTAACTCTTTCCTTCGTTATTACATTCCTCATCAATTTGTTTTCCGAAACGCACACAATTACATTGTTTGATCGTTTTTATATTTTGTAAAACAGTAAGTCGCAAACTTAATGCTTGAATTAGATTCGATAATTAGAAATTGCACTTCTTTGCGTCAATGTCCAAGCTAAAAAAAAAAAAATATCTACTGTTGAGCATTCAAATGATGCTTCCGCACACATATCGATGCTTTTGTGTATTATCACGTCACGACTATCAAGTCACGCGAAGACTGCTTATTGTTAGCTTACCTGAAATGCTTTTAAGTAGAGCCGTAGCGTTGCGCGTCGTATCGCGCAAAAAAATTCTCGTCAACAAGGAACGAATAATTACAGTAAAAAAAAACAGTGTCAAACAGTTTTTTTTTAAATATAAATTTAATTTCCGCGATACGACAGCGCGAGTTTTGCACAGGTGATGCGAAAATTCGGGTGAATTATACATCGCCAAATTATAAGTGTTTTTAATTACAAATTTATATAATATTGATTACTGTTTTCTTTCCGTCATGCTAGAAAAATCGACGAATGTATCGAGAACCGAGCGAGATTAATGATAGTCGTACTCTTTCATCCAATTCTCGGATCACCTTTAAATTTGATTAGCGTTTTCTACCACGTTTCACAATGCGATAAAATTTTAACAAGCGTAAGTATTTTTATCGTAGTCCGAATCAGCAATCTCTGAAACTCTTTACATAAAACTGGCAATATTGAATAATTGTTAAACCCACACATCTACAATTAATCTCCTCTGCACAGAAGAGTGCATTTTGTATATGTCTTGTTACCGGAAACTGTAACGTTTAAATCCTTGATTTACGTTGCAGGATTATATAACATATTTACGCGAAGTATTACGTGTAATTAGACTGCAAACTCATAAAACATATTTAATCTCTTAAAAAAAAAAAAAAAAAAAAAAAAAAAAAAAAAAAAAAAAAAAAAAAAAAAAAAAAAAAAAAAAGAAAGGAGATGAAGGTGCTACATTTCGGGATCTGTTCATCGCTGCAGTAAAAAGTACAACTTATTGCGTGTGTCACCATTTCGGCGTTGCACCGGTAGTTCCAAAAACTAGCGCATTTCCTTCGAAACGCGCGAAAATCTCGGAGGAACTTCCGGTGCGGCTTTGTGCAATTTAGTCTCGTTTTTCCGCATTTTATTTCATCGTGACAACAGCACCCTCACGTTCGCTCGTCTCTCGGCCTCTCAACTTTTCTTATCACGTAGATATTCCCACGTGCATTATGAAAATAAATCAGAAAAAACGTTCACGCTTCTCGCGAGAGGCCGAGCGCTCGACTACTGCAATTGTTCACCGCGCCTTCCTTTGTTTTTTCGCGCGTGTGGATGTAAACGTGAAATCTGAAATTTTCCAGCATCTGCACTGGTCGAGCCATCACGTGGACTCCTTGGACAGCGGCGGAGCCTTGGGCTGGCCGAGAACCTCGAGGCCGCGCGTCAACAGTGCCATCGACGTAGCCGGCTTCCTGTCGCAGGTAAAGTACAATATAATCGAAACGATAGACGAGAAAAATTGACGCGCGAAAGAGAGAGAGAGAGAAAAAAAGAGAGAGAAAAAAGATCGATGCGTCGCATTTACGCGAGGTGGACAGCACCGCGATACGTCCTCGAACTCGCTGATCGATTTACCGGTGTGCGATTTTGTTCCCGCGACCTTTTTCTTCCCCGCGCGCGGGAAATGGACAGAGCGTTTGTCCGGTAGTGTGGAGCCGTGTGTGTTATCATGCCGCTCTCTTCCATACTGCCACTTTGTGATTATAGGAGGAGGGAAGGAGGGAGAGTGAAATCGGAAATCAGTATAGGGAATCAGGCGGAAGGTTGTGCAACGGATGATACATATTTGGTCTTAACTATAGATACGCTCTAAGTCAAGCGCGTACGTCGTTCCGATTCGCTACAATTTGCATTCAAATCTATATGTAAAAGTGTCGTTACACATGCAGATTCGAAAGTAAAACGTACATACATTCGGATGAGATGTAAATTTGTGCGTTTATCTTCTGTGAAATTTGATTCAATTCACATATACACAAAAATATCTGAAATATGTCAATAACAAGCGTAAAAATAAATAGTACAGGTTCTACAAAGTTAAAATTTAATAAAAAAAAAAAGATCAAGTAGCAGTTTTTTTTTTTTGCGCAAAATCTCGTCCTTTCAATCTTTCATAGTAACGTAATGTTACACGTTTCGACCTTGAATATTAGATCCCCATCAGTAAAAGGTAAAAAATCAACGTGTCACGTCCAGATACGATACGCGTTTGTGCGTATGCGATGATTAATTTGTAACACGTCGGATATTTATTTACCCTGCAAAGAAAATTGAAGATTAAGTTACAACAATCTGTGAGACAAATTGCAACGTGCAAGCCGTTCGGTCGCACAACAGGAGTCTACTCCAATTACACGGAAGAAAACCGATTAACTCGCAGTCAGTAACCCCAATTACAATGGAACGAGGAGGCAGGGATTTATCAGCCTCATTGTGTATTCTTTTTGCGAGATACATTTGCGCGCAATGTATAATTTATAACGGCAAATCGAATTCGAGATCCGCGATTATACACGCGACTCTCTTTCTCCCCGAGAATCGAAAGTGCGTTCTGCGATTAACACGAAACAATATCGCGGCGTCAATAAACGCGCGCACGTGCTCATTTGCGCGATTGTTACAGTTTCAGATTGTGCATTTCGGCATACATTGTTAACACATATCGCAACCCGAGTCAAACGGAATAACCATATCCCTCGGTGCGACAGTTATTTCAATAAATAATGAACACGAAAGAGATACTTCCACATGCGAAAGAGAGAGATACCTCAAACGTCAAAGTTCAAGGTAGTCTGAAGCAAAGTGTAGTGCACTAAACGAATCGATATGTTCGTGAATTACTTTGTAAGAAAACGAACAAATTTTTTTATTTTGCAACATGTGTGTGGTATATCAATTAAATGTCTTTTTTCTTGTTTTTTTCCTTAGAATCGTTAAATGTTTACTCTCTGTCGCGCGCATACACACACACACAACCGTCTCGTAATGTAATTTTCGCGCCACAATCTCTTTGTGGTTCACATTTTATTACGTGCCATTAACGACACACATACACATACACATACACACACACACACACACACACACACACACACACACACACACACACACACACACACACACACACACACACACACACACACACACACACTTTCTGTCACTCTCTCGCAATTGGCACAATATTAGCACAAGCGATGTCGTTAATAATACAAAGATTTTGCTTGATGTTCTTCTCGTCGAGATCGATATTGCACGCGCGATTTACCGCATTACAGCGCATTATTTATGCAATGTCCGAGTAACTACTCGCTTCTGATATCAATGATAAAAATCTAAAACAAATCACAAATTTAATACCTGTAAGAGTAGTCTTGACACATATGTTATTGCATGTGATTTAATATCCTTCGTATTCTCGTCTCTCTGTTTGTTTTACTCTATTTTGTAAAAACCAAAAAAAAAAAGGATATTTACGCTGAAACAAATATTACGCTTGTGCGCACAGAGAACGGATTTCTTTTTAATCTGTACTTACAGAAGATTTAAACTTCCATTACGAATATGAAGAGAAGAAAAACACCGCGATCAAAGTACACGTTATACGCGATAACGCAATATCATTCGAGACAATTTTAATATAATATTTCAAAAGAATATAAAAATGAGAAAATCAAAAGCAACGTCACACTCCGTATTATTTTTCTCTCGCGTTTTGTTTCACGCGCGTCACTACCTTCAGCCAAGCATATTCGTTGCATTACTACACTACAACAGCGCACGACAATAATGTAATAAAAAAAGTCAATAACTTTTTTTTAACTCGAGCGAGAGTTTAGTTACGTTTGCGCGATTTTCTGTCGACGAGCCCGAACACACTTTTGTGCTTCCAGGAGTTTCTACGACGACACGGATCCACGTCCAAGTTGTGTCGTAAGGTTCGCAGTGCAGATAACTTGCCTCTCGCATCATCGAATCGCCACAAAGATCCGCGAAGAAGCTCCAAGGACGAAGGCGACCGGGAATTCTTCTTGAAGCCGAATCTGGATGACAAGTCCGAGGATCAGGACTCGAGGAGGCAGAGCAGCGTCGAGAGCACAACGAAAGATAACACGGAAACCTCGCTCTTGGATCCCAGTCATCAGCAGCTTTCTTCAAGGTTTGGTAGATCTCCGACAAGAGCGCACACACCATCGCAAACATTAGAAGACCATTAATCAGTTTCCGTTTCTCATGTATCTTTCGTTTCAATAAATACGCGAAAGAAGTTTGGACGTTTGTCAATTTGAGAATGTCATCAGTTGTGAGAAGATAACATTAATTTAACAAATAAACGCCATTAATCTCTCATAGAACCCGCATTAGTCCAGTTACATCGTACGTGTAATTTTAGCAGAGGCCTATCATCTTTCCCTCTCACATTTCCTCGACGCACAATTTTCCTGCGTGATGATTTATTGTTATTCCGCGTAGGTTTGCTCGGTATATAATAATTTTTCACGCGAGTAATATGCTAGAAACATTTCACCCAATGCAACGGTTTCGCGCACACGTAGAGTGTGTATATTTCAATTGTTGCGTTACAAGAAACACAATTTTACACATATCCGCAAAAGGATGATATAATCATAACGTCAGCAATTGTTAAAATTTTCACGTAACGCGTTGTAAAACCTGAGAAAATTCGTTTCTACCATTTTATTAACGTTAATGATATTCGAGACCAGAAAAGAGTTGAAACAAGAATCGATTTACATCAGCATCTCCCCGCTTTAATTTGCCTCGCGGCTCTCGTATCGCGACTTCTCGTTTCGAGATACCGCGCGTAACGTAGTCTGCGCGATTCATCAGAAATGCAAATTGCCAAGTCGCGTTGCGACTTACACAGGATAAACGCATCGATTTGGCGGCGACTTGCGAGAGGCCAGGTGCGCGCTCTCCGACTCCTTTTCCTCTCCCCAACGTTGCACGCGCGTAATAACAATGACAGTCCGTAGAAAATTTAAATGTAAGCGATACACCAACATTGTGTGTATCGCGAGGGAAGGAAACAAACGCGCGCGCGACAAACTTCGATCCGCAACGCAACGTCAATGCACAGCGAGCACACGACTCCCCAGTGGACGTGTTATCGATCGCAATTTTACTAGGCGATGCCCACTTGACCCCGTGCCGTGGCATGTAAATGACTCCGCTACTTTGCAACCGTTTGCAATCGTTCGCGCGCTCGCGACCTTCCGTTTCTCGCGCGACTCTGCTCCTGCCCCGCGTGTGCAGTATTCATATTCAACATCGCTGCTTCTTCACGCGACCTCAACACAAGCGTCGACGAAGATAACGGCCGGTTTCTTTATACGTTCGTCTCTCGGAGGGAAAAAGTTCGCGAAAGTCTACAAACGGAGCAGGATATACAACCCTCCCTCGTTTTTATTAGGGAAACGGCGGTGTGAGATTATACGAGAATGTGGGACTTTTTTTTTAAAGACGACAGATTATAGTTATTTATGTTCGATCGTAACGTCTGGCTTTTAAAAATAGCTTTCCGGGGAAAAAGTTTATTTATTGAACAATCTTTCTCCTAGTTCTCTTCTTCTTCCTCCCTCGCATACACACACACACACACACAAAGAAACGCGTTGCACGTGCGCGTCATTAGATGTATTTCGCAAATGTGCCGCTTTCCTTTCTGCATCACATCATTTCCATAATATCAACGTTACGTGCACACGTGTTACCGGCGCGCAATTTGCTGTATACAGAGTTATAAATTATGAAAGCGCCGCGTGTGCATGCAATATATACGCAAACTTTCCTCGTTCTTGATTTTTGTTGCTCGCTTTTCTGTTTCTTCCTTAGTTTCCGTAATGTAATTTTTTTTTAAGATTCAGAACTTTTGTCCCACTTTATTTTGCCACGTCGATCGTCGAGAGCCGCGACGTGTTCCGACAACTTTATGCGATGTTATATTTTGATTTAATAAACTCGCGTGACATGAACACACCGGCGATCGATGATGTGTAAGACGGTTTGTTTGCACACATGAAAAAAATTAAATTTATAAAAATTCTATGTCTATGATTATGTTTTTTATTAATTTTGCACGTTCATACTTATTTAAAACATAACTGAAAATTCTATTTTACTCGATTCAATCGCCATTGTTGTCAATAACTGTCTGACATTTTTGAGATATAATTTCCACCGACTTAAAGTTCCACCGACCCTATGCTTCAAAAACGACGACGGTAGCGATTGAATACATTATTAAACATTTTAACTTCGCAATCGAGTGGAATAAATGTATTTTCAGTTTTATATAATAAAGTTTTCTCTATAATAAATTAAACCAGTCACGTCCTTCTTTGACAAATTGTATGTATGATTGTGCATAATTAATATGAAAGCATTTTCACACACACACACACACACACACACACACACACAAACGAGTAGAGTAAATGTATATTTTTGGTTTTATATAATAAAACTGAATTGATTTTCTATCAATTAAACTGGTCACGTTCTTCTTTGATAGATTGTATAGAAAGATCTCAATCTCATATATAACTACATGTAATTATTTTTAATTGATTATCGAATTTTTTGGCTGATGGAAAAATTTTTTCCCCGAGTAAGTTTGTTATTTTTTATTGTAAACATCATCCCTCGTTAAATTGCGCGAATATTACGCGCACATCTTCGACTTTTTCAAATTTAAATTACGCTTCGCATTTCAGAGATTCTCCGATATCATCTTCATCGTTAATCACCAAACGCTTCGGAGGATGGCGTAGTAGCGGAAGTCACGAGTACGTTAGATGCCCCGTGCGACAACCTGCTTCCATGGATGAGCGGTAATAATTGTTTAATCAAGTGAAATACATAAAATATATACGTGAATATTTCTGTTCGGCGCAACTTGCTCGTCCAGAATTTTTCGCGCAACTTAATTGCATTCGAGTTAACACACTCCTCCGTTTTTGAACTTCTGGTAATTTTCAGACAAATCTCAAATTTATTTTCTTACTTTTCCGCGCAAAACTGTCAATATTGAACGTCGCGGCGCGCGAACGCAATAACGATCTTCTTCGCTGTCGCTTCGCGATCCGTCAATTCTGAAATATACGATCGTTCACTGCTGCAAATATCGCTGCGACGCTAGCCTGCAAAATGCATACCTTCATGAATCCGCAATAGGACACTATTTCTATCCCGAAGCGCTTTCTTGAAACTATTGGTCATGAATATGTCATTGTCGGATGACGTCCTATTCTCTCGTCCTACAAATATCTCCTTTCCTCCGTTAAAGAATAACGACTTGATTACATGTCAAACTCGATGTGATATCGACGAGCATACCTTTCCCTCTGTTAATCCTTCGTTTCATCAGAAGTTAGACAGATCTAAGACACACACGCGTTTCTGACTAAAGAATTAATGTCTCGAAAAAAACTTCCCCTTTTTACGCAGGTGTTATCGGCGAACGTGTGAGAACGACGTCACCCGCTTGCCGCGGTATCATCAGTATCGGCGGCGAATCGACGCCGATCGGCACTCAATAAGCTGCGACTACGCGAAACGCGCGACCACGGAGTCAAGCATCGAGGTGCAACACTTCGGACTGCCGATTCTCAGCGTGAGCGAGCCGAGTCCGCCGGACGAGAACGAACGCGTTGACGAGTACTTGTAGGACTTGCTTGCCGAGGACTTCTTGAAGGAGCTCCTCGTGTAAATCCCGGCCAATCCGCCCGTCATCCGACCCGGCCTCAGCTTTTTTCCCCCGGTTTTTCCCTTTGATCGCGCGTGCGAAAAACTGTTCGCCATTTTCGCATCCAGACATATATTTTACCTTCCTCCGTAAAACAAGTTTTTTTATTTTTTAGTGCTGCAACCAGAACGTCATCGTCGTCGTTCTGCGACGATTCTTCGGAACAAAAATTGTATGATTGGTCCAAATGAGTCCGTTGAGAGAGCGCGAAGAAACAAACAAAGTGTGTACAGTCGTTTCAAATTAGATATACATATAGAGTTTGACCGCTTGCATTGTACAACGTTATACAGGCACACGTATATATCAAAGACATGTACTGCTTATCATTGTACGATGAGAAAGAAATGCAACTGGTCGAAGAAAACAAAAACAAAAAAGTATTCTGCATATCAAAGCGCGTTACAAGCTGATTTCTTTTCGTATCACACGTCTCTTCCAGATAATAATGAGTTAAGACTTGCGCGTGCAAAAATAAAAAAACTTTTCACGCATAAAATAACGCCTATTAAGCTTAAATTGTATTCTCTAATTCTTTCTCTGATCAAACAACTCTGTAAATTCGTCGTATATATATATGTATGCTGTACGCAAAAAATACTAATCACAAGGAGACCGAATTTCACGGCAATTACTTTCTCGATTGTTAAAATCGAACTCTCTTTTTTGCGGGCGCAAAGTGGTGTTCGCGATGTGTTTTAATTATTCTAATTACACGTGTGTCGTCATATACACGACGTGTAACAAATGACGAAATGTAAGAAAGAGCGAAAACAAAACAGAGAAATTACTTAATTGTATCTATATTTTAGTAGAGAGAAAAAAAACAATTTGCATTAGAGCAAGTTCACTAGAGAGAAGGAGAGAGAAAGAGAAACTCTATGTTAATCTATTTCTACGTTTAAAAAACAAAAAAAAAACATTAAATCAGCTATCGACATATCTACGAGTATTATATAGCGGAAGTTTATA
The DNA here is from genome assembly GCA_014825455.1 of Pseudomyrmex pallidus. Lineage (NCBI taxonomy): Eukaryota > Metazoa > Arthropoda > Insecta > Hymenoptera > Formicidae > Pseudomyrmex > Pseudomyrmex pallidus. The sequence continues at coordinate 59,449 of QVNV01011651.1, forward strand.
AGAGAGATCACGTCTTTCAAGATATAAATCTGTACTACTCGCGACTGTGAAATTTTTTCACTCAAAGTGCACGCAGGCGGAAACGCGAGAATCTTTATATAATATATATAAAATAAAAAGCATTAACAGAGTGCACGCGGAATAAAAATAAAAACTCACGAAACTTCCTCTCTTCGATAAAAGGGAGAATCGAGGAGATTTATCTCCTCCCCGGCAATCGACTTTATCGCGCTTTATCAGGGTTTTATCACAAAAATGTGGGAACAATATGTAGATCGTGTAATAATGTGTGCGACAGAGATTCGTGCGAACAACACGCGCATCTGCCATTCAGAGCATTTTGTATTATACATACATATATACATATATATATAATATATATAGCGTCCTTTATCGATTTATTAAAAAGCTGGCTTTTTCCACGATTGAAAAGTCGCTCCTACGCGAAGCACGTGCCTCATCGTTGCCGATCTTCCTTCGACTTTAGATCTCTGGACCAATCGTAAGTAAAAAAAAAAAAAAAAAAAAAAAAATTTATTCATTACACACGCCCTCTTCATTATAAAGAGATATTATACAATTACACGATCAAATTTCTCTCGAATATTTGCTGAAAATTAAATTTGCATTTGGAATTCCTCATAGTCTCTCGTAGTCTCTCTCTCGCGAATCTCATTCGCGTCGTTTACACACGTATCTCATGTATGTACATACGCACACACAAAATGCGAAACAGATTAACCCTCATCCTGTAAATCTCTGATATTTATGTTGAACGCGATTTTTTTATTGGTTGCAAAAAGTCTGTAAAAATTCATGGAGCTTCATTCATTTAGAAATTACCCCGCTAGCTTTTAAAATATCTCATGTTCAAAAATGGGAAACAAGTTCAGGAGTTTTACAGGATTAAAATTAATATACACGTGCGCACACGTGTAAAAATGTCAAGTATCTGTATTAGAAGAGATTGTTGTGTGTGTCTATATACGCGTACACACATGTATGTACACGTGGTGTTTCCGCGCAATTAAGCCGACGAGCATCGAGAGAGATTATTATTCCGAGCAAAAATCGTCTGTTGTACACAAGTCGTTGGGGTCGATTTATGACGCTTCATTCGCAGAGTCATCCTGTCGTGCTCGCACGCACGTACATACATGTGCGTATACGTGTGTGTACATCTACACGTGTCCAAATACGTAGAACGTCCAAGAGAACCGATCAAGATTTTCCCTTGTTAGATAGGCGCGAATGCTGTCGCACATATCATATTAAGCAGGTTTCAATAATAGATGAGCAAATGACGAACGCGCACCTATTACATAATTACTCATTTTTCGACAATCGCGCAAAGAAGTCGACGATATCGTAACTTTCTCGCGATCGCCGTAGATTTTAGATTCGTCGCGTGTCGCCATCAACACCTCCTCGCAGCGATTTGTCCTGATGATTAATACGCGTATTTTCTTTTATTCTCTCGTAGCATATAAGTGATAATCTACATAAGTAATAACTCTAAAGCATATCGTAAAATACACGTGAAAATTATTTCTACCCGCGTGAGCGACAAGTCATTTAAATCTTGGAACATATTTTACGGAAAATCTCATTTATTCTCTTTGTACATATTAATAAATATGTGTTATTCTAAGAGATAATTACACATACACACTGTGTAATGTTTAAGTAAACATTTGTGGGAAGTAACGTGTATTGGCGAATTATTTCATATTTATCGTCGCTCGAGCGTATGCGCAAAATTACAATTTACATATTCCGCCCCTGTGTCGAAATATCAAGCCGGATATTCGTTTATCGAATCAACAACCAACCGAAAAATAAACAAAGAATGTAAACGTTCGAACATTCGCACCGAACATTCTCATTTCCGGTAATTTCCTTCTTGTTTGCTGCAGCG
>QVNV01011652.1:0-24429 GCA_014825455.1 Pseudomyrmex pallidus
GTAATTTTCTGAAGAGGATCCCACCCGGGGATCGAAACGTTAATTAAATAAAGATTTTTAAGAACTGATTACACCGAAGAACAGTGTGTCTAGGCTCTTACTGGCCAAATTATTGATTATTATATCTTTTTTTTAAGGATCTACGTATTAGTGAAATAAATGTGCATTGTGCGAGTTGAGAAAATATCTTCAACATTTGATTTTTCAAGTCGTCTGATAATTTTCGAAGTTGATTTGCGTGTATATAAAAGTCAATCAAAAAATTTCCTACAAAAATCACACAAACTTCTTTTTCGCTAAGATAATTAAATTTTCTAAAACAAAATTGTTTTGAAATAATCACACGAGAAAACGCGAGAATAACGATCCACTTTTTTCAGAGAGCACGAAATTTAAGAGCAAATCGGAGCTGTGTAGTCCAAATTCGAGCCACTGTTCTTCCCAAACATTCGTGTACACGTTAAACCTCGCCGTCCGTACTCTACGCTCTCACTCTCTCTCTCTCTTTCTCTTCATCTCCCCTGTTCTGTGTCCGGCACCCTTGTGAAAGGAGTCCACCGCACACGCACCCGAAGAAAGAAGAGGAGCCGGTCGACTCCGTCGGAGGGGCTCGCCAACGCAACGCCAACACGATAGGAGGAGAAGAGGGGATGCTGCTGCGAGGTGGGGTGAGTCGTGAAGTTGGAGCTGGTGGGGACGAAACGACTGAGCTCGAAGCCACGGACGATCGTGCGGAGCAACGGGAGCAACAGTGTGCCGCGCGCGGCCATGAAGTGAGGATTGTTCTGACGACGCGAAGAGAAATTGCCGCACGAGAGATCGCGATGAACTCGAGAACTTAGGGAACTTGAATGTGCGTCGTGTTAGAACGAGTCGTGAAGAATCGGCCTGAATCGCGAGTGAAATTGTGGAGCCTTTCCTGAACGGATATTTACGTATACGCTTTCGTCGAGCGTAATGGGAGTAAGATAAACAAACAACTCGGTTCTCGATAATACATCCTAGTGAACAAACCTGACAGTGTCTTCGTTACCTCGTTGAGAATTGAGAGGAATATTGTGCAACATTTGTGTGTAAATAAAACGTGGCGAGAGAGATTTACTTGGCGCCACCGGTGTTGAAGTGAAACGTGAAAATTGAGTCTGGTAGTGAGTGACCGGCGAATTTTTCGAGCTTGCTGCGAACAAAAAAGGAAATAGTGCACGCAAAGAGAAAAAAAAAATAAAAAATTCTATGCCGTTGCTGGCTGAAAAAGAGTGTCTCGGCCAGCGTCGGTGCTCTTCTCGCGGTGGTGAGCGTGAAAAATTCTGATGGGGCGAGAGTGAACTCGACGGATTTTCTCGACGACACTCCGTCGAATTCGACGCGGCGTCGCTGATATACCGGCGGTGGGAGCTGGAAATTCGGCCAGGTTGCCTTCTTTGGCGGATTTTCCACGTCCCGCCGTGTGCAAAAAGAAGACGACTCCTTTCCCGACAATCCCGGTGAATTTCGCCAATTCCGACGCGAACGTGAAGAATCGACCCGGTTGTGAGCAAACTCATTCGAAAACCCTCCGCCGGGACGGATTTTCCGCATTTTCCCGGAAAGCGAACGGAGGAAGCGGCGCGCGATACGAGCCGGCACGCTACATCACGCTCTTCAAAGTGGATTACAAAATTCGTCTGACTCGCGAGTGAGAACTTGTTTGGTGCCTCGAACACGCGATACCGCACCGTTTTCCGCGAGACGGAAAAAAAGAAAAAAAAACACGCGGAAAACACGATAAATACAACGTGACGAGAGCGGTATATTCATCGACTGCGATGTGAAACGCGTGGCGTCGCGAGTTGCGTTTTCATTTCGATGCGCGTTCAAGAGTGTTCCGTCGCGACTGAAGTTAGTGGTGTTCTTTGCGTTGCGGTTTTCCATCTTCGTGAGAGAAATGACGAAGTGCTGGCTCTTCGTCGACTGCCAGAGTGACGCGTCAATGTCTGCTGTAGGCCAAGTTTACTGACCTTTGAGCGACTGCCCTTCGCGACAACGTCAAGGGGAGACTGTCAGACAGCCCTTTGTGCTTCAACTTGAAGAGTGTCTCGCGACTCAGCGCGTCAAACGGGGTGCGTGATTACTTTTTTCTCCGAGCTGCGTAAGGTAGTGTGGCTTTTTACTTGGTTTTACTATCATCTGTCGGGATCGGCACATCATCAGCTTCGGATCTCGTTTCGGCGGCCGTCGGCAGCGAGCGAGAAATCGACTCGCCGTGGATCATTGAGGAATAAAGTGTCCTGTGATTTCGTTTGCAATTTGTGTTATTCGTAGTGCTATCGAGATATTGTGATAGTGAAGATAGAGAGAAAGAAAGAGAAAGAGAGAGAGAGAGAGAGAGAGTGCTGCGCACAGCTCTCTCCGTTACGTCGCAAGAAAAACGTGTTGATCGAGCGCGTGCAAAAAATCGCCCTCGACAAAAAAAAAATGCACTCGTAGCGCCGAATCAACAACATCGTCATCGTAGTCGCAGCCGGATTTGTAAGGTAAGCAAGTACGCGCTTGTCGCTTGTTGTTTTCGACCTTGTCAGAAATCAAGATAAGAATGACTAACGGTTTTTTGAAATTCCTCTTAGTGATACATAAAATTGTCTAATATTGTGATTAAATTAGTCCCTATTGTCAGGAAGATTTGAAAAATTTAGGTGTGAAGAAAAATCATTTATCTAACTATGTAAAAAAACGATTCGATTAGATTCTATTATTAGAAAGATTTGAAAAGTTTAGGCGTGAAGAAAAAACGTGAAAATAAAAAATGCAAAACTGTGAAATATGAAAACTTTTAAACATATAGAACTAACATATGTTTAAGAACAATTAAAAGATTTTTTTATTTTCTTTATAAAAATAAAAGTCTTTTATTTTTATAAAATACAAATACTTGAAAAATATTATCTACGAATATTCTGTGTGTGAATGTAAGTGTGTGTGACTGTGTACGGTGTCTCGCACTTTTTTTTATGTAAATCAAATATAACTGAAAGCTTTTAAGTTATCATTTTCGGAATAAGGATATGCAGAAACGAACGCTATCGACACACACACATACACAGAGGTGTGGAGAAAATGTTTTGAAAAAAAATGTGTGAAAAATGTGTCTTGTTTTTTTGAAAAAAAATTGTAAAACTATCTTTTTGCAAGTGCGAATTACGCGCGCGTCACGTGGCGAGTTTTGGAGCGTAAAGAGCGTGCTCCGGTTTTTTCGGAGCGGACTCTCCTTCCACCGGTTCGTTGCTGCCTTCCTTTTTCGCGCAACCCGGTGCAAAGAGGATTACCTCGAATCCGCTCCTAAAAGCATCTAGACGAGCGACGATTTCTATCGCGCGGGAACCTCTCCCTCGCGCGGATGAGTGACCCGTTCCGCGCGGATTATCGCGCTATCGATCGCGGATTTGCGACATCTCGCGCGGAGATCCTTCCGGTACGCGCGGGAATAACATGCTCTTCTTTGACGATAATCTTAATAACTTGGAGAAAACGTGTCGTCGGACTTTAGGAAAAAACCCGCTTTAATACGGCACATATAACTCTTATACACTTAAAAATAAAAATTACATAATTAAATAAAATCAATATTGCAAGGAGAATAAAAGTTGCACACACAAGGAAGAAAATAAATAATCCGGAGACGTTCGTGTTTCCGACCGATTTGACATAGCTGACTCGATAAAAATCGCAAGTGATTCCGATATCCTTGCGAGCATATTCCTGCGGCATGTTTTCTCGCGGAAAAAGCCAGTGCAGGCGATAAAATTTTACTGCCGCTCGAGCTGTCGGGCACATCGGGCGAAACCGGGGTTTTAACGCATCGTGGCCACGACATATTCACGTGTTCTTGTACTTTTCATCGCGCGCCGCGCTGCTGCATCGGGAAAAATGTTGATTCCCGAACGGAATTCAGAATCGGAGCGTCTCCGCTTCGGAAAATTCAATACAGTTGCGGAATTTTTCGCCGCATCGTGAAAATTCTCGCTCGGTGACGTTACGACTTTGCCGAGAAATTCTCCCCGTCATTTTTGCGAGCTGCGCGCCGTTACATCACGCGCTCGTCTGTAAAAGTACGATTTCACCACCTTCTGTTAATTTCATGAGTGCATTCTCGACGATGGAAATTTTCTTTCGTCGATCCCGTCGAACGCTCCATGAGCTTTTCTGCGCACGGTTCCTGTTGCAGCGTCTTGTTATTTTCTTGAGTGCATCTTGGCGACGAGAAACATTTTCTCGCGTCGCACGTCTAAGTTCAAGTACATCATAACATTCCCAAAAAAAAAACGATTAAGACATCTATCATGTGTGCATCTTGCACTTTCGCTCGAAATAGAATTGCGATCGCTACAGTTTTGCAAGTAATGGCGCGTGACGTTTTTTTTACAAATTAAGCTTTCCAAGTGGAAAACAACAAAACAGTAATTTTTTAATAGTTTAATTTGCCTAAAATACAGCGGACACATTTAAATGCAATATATTTTTGACAAATTTCGATCTCTTGAAAATCCAAGTTGTTTTATCATTTTTCTTCTGGGAAGTTCTATCTTAAAAATTTCATCTTTATTTTTATCTTTTTTCACGCGAACTCGCGTACGATTTCTTCTTCTCCAAACGATACATTACTCTTGCAGGATTTCAAGGTGAGATCCCTTTGGCGTTTCGCATAGCACGTCGTTTCCCGCGACAGGTTGGTCGAATTCGCAAGACCGGCATTTTGTCGCGATAAACGTAACGCAATAGTTTCACACTCGTATTCGACACCGCATTGTATGACACCAAGAAAAAAGAGACATAGATTAAAAAGCGGTTTAATCTGACGAATGAATGAAGAACCAGAAAAGAAGAAAGAGACATAGATTAAAAATTTGCAACTGCGGAAACTTGGTGAAAAACATAGAAAGAAAAGATTAATTTTATATATTTAAAAGACAAATCAAAAGCTTTTTAATTTAAATAATACACGAAGAAACGCTTATCTTTTCGCGATGTTGGATTTAAGAAAAATGCGACAAACGCATTCGACCTCTGACGGATAGAGAAGAAGAAGGGGGAAAGAGTTAATCTCGTCGCTGAGAGGAATCCCGGATCCGGGAGTTTATAAGTGCGACTCTGCGGCTGACAGTTATTAGGGACAGTTATGGGGGTGCCCAGGGGCGAAAATGCGATCGCATCCTCTTGCTAAGGTCTCCTTTCTTCGCTCAGACGCATCTCTCGCTTACTTTATTCTGGATCTTTTCGGGACGACGATGTTGGTGATGTCGAGTCGGTGTGTCCTCCGTAGCAATAGGATAGAAATGCATGTTCTCGTGTAGAAAATTACTATCCTCTCGGCGCTCGTGCCAAAAGCGATTTAGCCACCGATACGTCGGAATTGTTTTAGCTCGTGACGGCCAACGAGCGGATTGAAAACAACGTCGTTTCTGCATATCGCCCGGTCGTTATCCTCGTAGAGAGAAGATCCTTGGTCTTGAAGAAACGACACCCGCCGGCGCAAAAATACAACGTCGTTTTTACAGTGCTAAAACATCGAACGTACTTTCGGACAATTTTGTTATCCATTTCACTCGTACAATGCGAATGTTCTAAATGACAATCTAGAAACGTATCATTCTAGAAACGTATTATATTCCTGTGTTAATAATCATTAAAGCTAACTCTGTAATCCGGAAATTAAACAGTCAATTTCATTGTAGATATAACCTGATAGTAAAGAGGAGAGAGAGAGAGAGATAGATAGATAGATAGATAGATAGAGAGAGAGAGAGAGAGAGAGAGAGAGAGAGAGAGAGAGAAATTTATAGTACCTGAACACACACGTGTGTGACAATGTCGTTCTATTTCCAAGCCGCAGAATAATGTGAATGGCTCAAGAGTTCGGGACTGTAGAACTGATTCTAGTTGGCGAGTTCCTGTCTATTATACGTCATAAAACTAGACATGACACGAGCAAGAAATAAAGTTTAGTTGAATGATCGGAGTGACAACTGTACCATAAAAAAATAACGATTATCATTGCGTTTTATTGAGGATTTATGATCGCGCGCGCGAGCGGAGTTTGTGTTTTAACGTTTTTCATCACAAAAATAGGTACAAAAAAGGGAAATTACAAAAACTTGTTAAAAATTCATACAGACAGTTTTATCATATTTATAATGCCATTCGGAGAATACGTATTTGTGTGTATGTACGTGAAATTGCTTGCAAAATTCTGTTTTTTCTGTGATTATAACTTCAAAAATATGGAATTAAAAAAAAGAGAGAAATAAAAAGCACAAATTTTTATTTTACCATATTTTTTTTCATTTCTGGAGCGGAAACGAGTCACAAGTAACAAACTGATATGTCGGGATCAATTTGAAAAACATTGCATTTTTATGAAAAATATTATGCTCATAGAAAGAAACATAATAACAACCGATAAAAACATTGAACGAAAGTGATCCACTTCTCAGAGCAGACTGACAGACTTGAACGAAAGTGCAGCAACTTGTCGCGAGATGGAAGCACATGCCGATGCACGGAATTGCATAAACGCCGCGAGCAGAATGATGCATTCCTTGCATCTCTGTTTTCTCTCAAGAAAAAGAAAGAGAAAGAAAACGTTTTTTGTACAAAATGTTATTTTATCGGTCACTTTTAATAACTAATATTAATACAATTTATATTTTGTATATACAAGCAAAAAACACATTTTTGTATTTTTTACGTACATAATTTCGTCAATTGTTTTTTAAATCATTTTTTTTTATTAATCAAAAGAACTCATGTTAGAATTTGGAAATTTTGAGTTTGCGGTGCCGACTTCACACCGATATCATTGCTAAGATTCTGTCACTTCACATATCTACATTGTATTAATGTTCGCGTACAGATGAAATTTCCAGTATATTTATTACATCGTTTAATTCATTGCACATTTTCTTGTCAGCTATTTCTGCACTTATACTTGTGCAGCTACCTGCCAAGGCTTTATCACGAACGATCTAGCAATTATCTAACCATGTCCAACACGGTTGGGTGGCCAAACTATGTGATAGTTTTTGTAATTATAATTTCGGGAAAAAAGAGACTTGATCATTTTTTTGTAGAAATGTGAATATCGCGTTGTCGATGCGATCCTGCAAAACGTTGCAGACTTTCTCGTCGCGGCAACTCCACTTAAACCGAGTTTACGATGGACGGGAACCAGCAACGTTTACCCGATGGACACACGAGACCAGGCTTTATCGCTCGTTAAGCCCATCGCGATTAGTGTCCCTGGTCCAGTCGTGTTCGCCTCTTCCTCTTCCTGTCACTCTCTCTCTCTCTCTCTTTCTCTCTCTCTTACGACCACAGAGGAAGTACTTTTATGGTCGAGCTAGTCCGCGGATAACGATGGCGACTCCTACGACAGCGAGACGCGTTTCGGGCAGTCGGAAGTTCCGATACGAGCGCGCGTTAATACGATGTCGCGCGTGATAAAAGTTTCACCTTCTCGACTACGCGACCTCTCACATTTCATTGTCGTTTTCGCAAGGACACGTAATTAACATTTCGACATTTACGTGTTATAAAGTGTTGCATGTAGATTAAAATTTAATAACATAAATTATTTATTCGTACTACTTTTCTAAATTTATTAAAATACGTTTATTAAAACGTTATTTATTTAGCCGCGAAATCACAGGTCGCTTATAACATTCAGCTGAAGTGCACTGAGATCAGCAACGAGCAAAATTGCCTTCGCCGAAGGATCATGACGATATCCTATGGCATCCCTTAGCGCACGTTTGCTACCCTCTTAGTATAACCATGCAAGCTTGGCAAAATCGTTTTCATTAAAAGGGAGGGGTTTCGGGACTTAATAAAGCACCGGTGAGAAACTCGAGACACGTGCGTGCAAAAGCTCTCCCCGCGGACCCGCGGTGAGTAAAAGTAAGAAGAGGCGGCGGCGGAAGGCGCGGGCGGAAGAAACTTACGAGGGTGGCTTGCCGGCGTCTTGAGGGTGACGGAGAGTTTTAGGTATCCCGTTACCATCCCTTTCGACGCGCCCTCGTGCCTCCGGCAGCTCGAATTAAACGATCTCCGGGAGGAGTTCGTAACTTCTAACCAGCCAGGACGGGAGGAGGCAACACGATCGAGATCTCTCGCGAGAGGGTTCGGCAGCTGTTATTACCAGCGGTGACAGCAACGTCATGTGTGTTTAATGACGATTTCAAATGTGACATAAGGGAAAAACTAATTACCGATATTAATTAAAATTGTAACGATTAGTTCTCTCTCTGGAATCCGCATTTAAATTAAGCAATTAGGGTGGTTTTTTTTCAAAATATTTTTGTTATTTTCTTTGTTATATATGACAAAAAAAATTGAGATATTGCTCGTGGAATTTTGTTCGCCAATAGTGGATACCACTTTGGATACAATTTTGTACACGAGACCTTTGACCGAAATATGACCCTTACTCTTAGGAGCTCTCCACCAAGTAATTGCGTAGTTTGTGACAAAAGTATCGATGTTCTCGTAGGCAATGATACGATAAAATTATCAAAACACCGTGACTTTAATTATCTCCACATGAAATCTGTCAAGATATAAAGAAGCTCCCGCGTCACGTGTGACTTTATTTTTTCATTGCCTTACATGAGAAAATTCTGTCCTCAAAAATGAAGGAATGTGTTTCTTTACGATTTTTATTGCAAAAAGAAAAGTTTTTATGGTTAAATAAAAAAGAAAGTTATTTGTTATACGTACAAGATGGATATATTAGCGCGACACGGCGGTATTTTTTATTCTGTTCTTTGTCGTATATAAGAAGACTATAATTTGAAGACTGTATCCAAAAATTTATCTCTTTCTATAAAGATTAAATAGCAAAATTTACAGTTTTTTAAATAAATTCTCTCGGTTTCTTCTTTTAAATATTTATTTTTTTCATATTCCGGCTTATGATTGTTTATAGTACGAATAACAACCCTCTCGATTTCTCGTTGCGTTGTCCAGATGTCCGTGAACGAGAATCCGAACCGGATCGAATATGAATCGCCTGGTGCCTCCAACGACCTATCGAAATTTGAATCTGAATGGCCGGCCATTCGACTACGTTTGCGTGGCGTTTCCCGTTCCTCGTGAGAGAGATACAAAACCCCGCAACACGTTTTACCAGCGACGTAAATAATTGCGGACATTAAACCTTTATCCACGTCATTTTTCAGGCGAATTTTTTTCACAGGTAGCCTTTGTTAAATTTTAATTCCTGAAAAAAAATGACCGCGACAGAAAAAAATGCATATTTGACGGAAGGGAACAAGAGAGCGAGTTAATAATCGTTTCCGACAGAATGCGCAAACGACGCTATTGTGAAAAAAAAAAACAAAACGAACTAGACTGATAACGATTGAAGCGAGAAGCAATTTCCATTCAAAAAGAAAATAATTGACAATTTCCGAGTTTTGATTTCTACCGAGAAAATTTAGAGAGGTCATATATGTTTTTTTTTTTTTAAGATTCAGTTAAAATACAATTGTCGAAACTTATTTTATTCGAAATAAAATAAATAACACATCTTTGTCTATAATAAATAAATATGTTACAAATGTGTTACATGTGTCAGAAATCACAAGATTTCTCAAAATTGACAACGATTCAAAAAGTTAATCTGTCACTTTTAAATATATCTTTTCGATCACGCATTAATTCTTGATCTAGACAATTCTCCAACACTATCAAATGTTTTCCGTACGGAAAGAGAAATCACATGTCGAGCTAGTCGCACGAGAAAGTAGATGAAGAAGAAGAAGAAGAAGAAGAAGATGAAGGATCTTCCCAAGCCGCAGCAGTTTCCGTCGAACGCGTTTCAACGCTGCACGTCGGAAGTGCTTCTTCTTCCTAGCGGCGGTGACGGCCGGCCAGAAGAAAAGCGTTGGAAATAGAAGGAAAAAAGTCGCTCAGACGGCACGCATCTCTCTCTCGCGGCAATGTTACGAAGGCTCGCAGGGCGGGGTTGAATCATCCCTCGGGGAGAATTCCGGGTGCAGACGTTATTTCTAGATCGCGAAAACTTTTAATAGCTTTCTGATAGCTTATTGGCTGAGCTTGTAAATAATTTTATATCTCATATCGCGCTGAGCTCCCCACCTGATCTCTTTTCACCCCCAAGCCACCCACGTCACCATTGACCTTTCGACGGGGAATGAAAGCTTCGAAAACTCGAGATTGAGATTTGTACAGGGGGTAGCTTCCTAAAATGAACTTCTTAAATTAAAATATGATAATCGATATATTTGATATTATATGAATCGGAATTTTATTGTTCACATTTCCGTTTTTTATCTGTGTAAACTATTTCAAAGCACTTCTATGTGTGACAACTACTTTCGGTGATACAATTTAATTGCACATTTTTAAAAAAGTAATAAATAAATGTTTTTGACCGAACTTACTAACTTTTACAAGCCGGAGGCGCCAATAAATTGGCACAGCGGCACTTTTGTGAATAGTACAACTAAAACTATTATGTTTCTATATATGTGGTTAAATAAAAAAAAAAAAATAGTTATTTGCTATTGTATAGGACGAGTCGTAAATATTATGTTAGCGCGACGGTTAGGGGATGTTATGGTTTTTACCACTTTATTCTTTGCTATACTGTGAAAAAGTTGTGGTTTAAAAACCATGAAAGTCGTCTAAAAGCCCGCCCTTTGTAGAGGTTAATGATTAAATTTATTATATAAAGTTCCTTGAATTTTTTGCGAAGAGTAATCTGACAGTGAAGACTGTTTTTTGCTTTATGTGTATTATAAAATATCTTTCTCTGTCCCTCTCATGTATCTTCGATGTATTTGGGTCGCTTTTGATACATATTTTGCGAAATTGCTTTGGCTGGTTAAACGCGGTTTATTGCGGCGTAGGCGCGAAACGAATAATAATAATAAAATAAGCTGTGGTCGCGAACAACATGGTGGAAAGGCGCGCGTAAATTCGTCGCGTTTAACGGTCCGTAAATCTGCGAGGGCATCGGGAAACGGCGGACACCTACGTGCCATAATTTTTGTGCGTAACAAACACACACGTGCGCGTGCGCAGGGAAAATCCTCGTCTGTAAATAATGCAAACGAACGAGCGAGCGCATAAAAGCGCGTGTCGCGACATCGGCGCCTCGCATGTTTTAATTCCGACAATTGCGCGAAAGATTTCCCCTCTGCCGTTATACACGACATTTATTGATATTTATGTCAGTTCTCGACGAAACGTTTCTCGAGACGCTCTTCTATTACGTTTCTGTATCTTTCGCTGATCTGCCAAAAATAAGTTGATTTCTAAATAGCTCGCTGAAATCTTAATTGAAAAATGAAATTATCAAAAGAGAGAAAATTCGCACTTTCTTTTTCTTAATCTTTGAAGTTATCATTCTCTTCGCTTATAACAAATAATCTGTTTACAAACCAATAATATCGAGAATTTCACCACGTAACACACATCATCGACGTCTACGAAGAACGAAAGGGAAAACTTGGAAAATATCATTAAGATCGCAGCACGATGTGTCTATTAATCTTTATCCGTTGCTGTCGCTAGCTTGATTGAGAGATACCAATCGCGAAGATTGTTTGTCACTCGACGCGTATCCTATTTCCAGTCGCGCGAAGTCGTTCGGTGTGGTCCGTCAGGTTGAAGCCAGACTAACCGGCTAGCCTCGAGGCCGCAAACGAGCCGTGAGGAGGAACGACGGAAAAGAGACGTCGTCTAGAGAAGCAAAAGAGAGAAAGACGCACACACCAAGTCCTTCTCCGAGGGAGCGCCGAAAGGTGGGAGGAGGGTGAGAGTGCGGGAAGGTTTCGCAGAGCGGAGGAAAAGATTAACATAGAGATGAGGTCGTCTTGAGTCTTTTTCGCGAGAGTTATGTTCTCATGATCCTCGTCGACGTCCCTTCGTCTCATCCACCCAGTGTGTACAATTGCGCGTGTAGAAAAGGTTGCTCCAATTTTAATTTCAATGGCAAACAAGCGCCGCGAGTTCAAATCTCATAAACAATAGAAAATTTCAGAGCTTTTAGCATTTAAAACTCTGTGGCTGTGTACACAACAAAGGGGGCAAAAGTTTCGCAATTTAGTTAATCACAAATATATTTCAGTTGGTACGTTAGTTTACTTTGAAGTTTAATTATCGAGATGTTTTGAGTTCCCTGTTTAATACTAATGTCAAAAAGATGAAAAAAAAAAAAAACTTACAAAAGCTTTGTCGTGGAAATCGGTCTAAAACGATTCAAAAGGAGCAAGTGTGGTAGGAATTATGCAGTGGTGGGTGGAACACCCTGTGTATTACTTTGGAGAAACGCAACCTATGTACTATACGAACGTACTTCGGAACATGCTATATGTATATAGGAACGAAGCGTATATATAACGTAGCTTGCATTACGTTGCATAAACCGTTAGCTCATGAAGCGTCCGTCATATTCCTCTCATCGCGGGGTTGTATTTAGGTGGAGCTGACTTGAAGGGTTGTGAAACAATCTTCATAAGTGCAGGATGATCGAAAAACTTTTGCAAATTAGACTTGCATTAAATAACAGATGTACATAAATTTACATAATGTATTCACAAAGAAAAAAAGAGCGAGAGAGAGTGCGCTGAATAAATTAAAATGAATAAAATAACTTATAATATTTGTCTGCATATAGTTTGTTTATTATTTTATATATGTTTTATAACGGATAGGTAAAATGTAATAATAATTAATAATTGTAATAATAATTAATCGACAGAATTTATAATGTTATTTTTAATTTTTGTATATTTCATTCCTTATATATACATATGAAAGTCTATCATTACGCGCGGATGATAATTGTAATATTCAACAAAATTTATTTTACATATGTGGCGAGGAAGAGTATTAATTGTTTAAATAATTGTTAATTACGTTACGAGCTCCACACGTGTCAGTCAACAGAAAATTCTGTAAAATATGTAACTCGAAGCGCAGTGGTAATTCTAATAATTTGTAATTCAAAGTTATGTATTACCAAAACCGTAAATTAATCCTCTCTGTCAGCTATATGATTTTATAACATACGTATGAATATTTACGTAACTCGATAATCTTTTTTGTCAGTTGACTTCGTGCGCCGTTTAACACGAGCGATAATTTTTATTTTCCATGCTTGTCTCATTCGATTAATTTACTTGAACGTTTTTTTTCAAATCTTTTGTAAAACTTGCCATTAGAGTAGAAAGAAAAAATGTCTCAGATATATTCATTTCAATTTTGAACGAGTTTTGTGAAAATGATGACACAAATTTTCTACGTGATTCAATCTTTACTGTTGTTACTGTCGTCAAAACACGAACTCTTCGCGCAGATAGTTTCGAGTGGTTCCGCACTTACCATAGATTTGACAAGAGGGTAATGTAACAACGTTACGGCGCACTCATCATATGTAAAACGGCGCTCTCCACTTCCCTCCTCTTTCCCCCGGTCCATTTTCGACGCGTGCTTCGACCCTCCTTCTCCCTCCCTCCAAAGTTAGCCAGAATGGTACACGCGCGATTGTATCACTGCTGATTGCATTACCGTTCTGTCGGCTGTTTGCAAACTGCAGCAATAATCTGCACCGTGGTGCATTAGCTATACACGCTCAACGACGTACCGGTCCTCATCCTCTCTTCTCTTCCTACCGCTCTTTAGCTATCCTCAGCGTCTGTATTAGTAGGTCTCGTATCACTTAACCAAGAGATATGAGTCGAATGAGCGAAGCTAATGCTGAAATAATGCGACAACCAGTCGCTTGGCTTGTTTTGCCGCTACCGTACACCGGAAACGGGCTACGTCACGCGAAAAGGTAAAACAACGTTCGTGCACTTTTTAATCAGATATGTTTCAAAGAACGTGAGAAAGTATCTACTCCTTGAATGGAGTTGTGTAACGAAAGGACTCACGTTATTTGTATGCCTCGCAATTATTATTAAAGAGTTCTTTTTCGAGGCTGTTATCGATATACGCGTTTGCGGAGAAAGCGTTTTTTATTTAAGAGGAAAACTTTATTGAGACGGAAAATAGTATTCTATATTTTTTTCTCCGAAAGCGATTCTCATTCGCTGAGAATCGAGCAGAAAAAATGGAGCATTTTCCTTTGGAGAAATTATTCATACGTCATTTCGGTCGGAAGATTTCCTCCGTTTCTTCCCTCTACTCTCTCTCTCACTCACTCTCTCTCTCTCTCTCTCTCTCTCTCTCTCTCTCTCTCTTTACCGTACGTTCGCTAATGACTGTATTTGCCCAATTACCAACACGGAGAGGCACTCGAACTCGTTATTTCGGCAGAAGACGGTGAACGGGATTAACACCGCTTCTCGCTCCGGTTTCCACGAGGTTCTTAGTCACACTCATACACACACACACTCTCTCTCTTTCCACGTCTCTCGTGTCTGTTTCTCTTTCTGCGGTGCGCTCGTTTGAATCGACCGGGACCACCGCACTCGAATCCCGCGCGCTTCGATAAAAGTTTGTTTCGTGTGTCTTCGGTGTCGCCGGGCGGGTTAACGTCCAATTAAAGGAGTTCCTCGTTAGCGCAGCGGGCGGCGACGACGATGACGACGACGGCAAGTTCTCTTTTCCCGAGGCGCCCGCTAATGTCTATTGACACTTGCATCTTGAACTGCTGGTAGTCAGAATTCTTCGTCCATGCCTCCCTCCGTCTTTTATGTGCGAATTAACGTCACCGCGGACGACTGGAATCGAATGTATTGGGGACATTTTGAAAGCTTTTGCATATTCTGTCAAGTAGTTCTGTCTTTTAATAATGCGCTTCACTCGCTTTCCTGAAAACCGACTACTTGATTTATTTTAGTGAGATTACAAGTTTCAGAAAAACAAGAGAATTATTTAAAAACGATTAAGTTAACATTTCTTTGTATATCTACGTTTTTAAAGTTTATCGAAAAACACGCAAGAAACTTTTTAAAGTGATTTATTAAGGTATAATAAAAATGATGTATAATCTCTCGCTATAATAAATTATAGTGAGAGATTGTGTGTGTAAAAAAAGTAAAAGAAAACGGGGAAAATTATAACAGGATCTTGACTATTCC
The DNA here is from genome assembly GCA_014825455.1 of Pseudomyrmex pallidus. NCBI lineage: Eukaryota > Metazoa > Arthropoda > Insecta > Hymenoptera > Formicidae > Pseudomyrmex > Pseudomyrmex pallidus. Next base: position 15,087 of record QVNV01011652.1, read on the forward strand.
GGAAATCTGGGAGATTAAAAGTTCAAGGAGTCCCTTTTATTCCCGTGATAAAAACATGATTAATCCCAAATACAATTCGCGGAAGTCAAGCCCGACGGAATTATTACCTGGGAGAAGAAAAGTCCGGGGTTATATTTCCCTCGGCGCTCGAAAACTTGCAGCCGACGACGTCGCGCGGATCAGAACGTCGTCGTGGCGCAATAATGCAATTATAATTATTAACGCGCGACGGCCAAAGTTTCGAGAGAATGAGAGAGGAGAGGTCGAATCCTCGCGTCAATTTCAATTTCTCAAAGAATCTCCCAAAGTGACTCCGCTTCTTCTTAATTTGAACAGAATAAAAAGAAACCTTATTCTTGACTCGTGCATTTTAATGAAATCGTTAAATATGCCAACTCATAACGTGAAAGATGTTGACTCTCCGACGAGAGTTTTTGATAAAGAGAAAATTGCCCGCGCGGTATGCAATTGACATCTGGCACGAGTGCTCGTCATGAGTAAACGTCGATGATTAAACTCAGAGTAAACCTCATAAATTGGCCGCGAGACAACTTCGTCTCTCGGAATCGAGCGCTCCCCACTTATTCCCCCTGGAGGACTGCGCACTTCCGCGATGACGGTTGCCCGGCTCGTGCGCGTCGCGGAACTCGCGTTTTTGAAGCGATTACGAAGAGCCGAAATTTCGCCCGAAACGAAACTGGATTAACGCGAAACTCCTCCGCAACGTTTTCAACGGCGTTCGAGGTTAGTTCCGGGGCTAATCTGATTACTTAACGTCGGAACTTAACAAGAGCGCCGACGAAGTTTCCTCGATGCTCTCCACTCTCTCTCTCTCTCTCTCTCTCTCTCTCTTCTCCCTCTCGCGCTTTTTCTCCCTCACCTTCTTCCTGTGCTTCTCCTCCTCCGCCTCTCCTCCCTCCCTTCGCTTTCTCTCGCGGGATTAAAATGACTTAATTTAAACTTCGTAACGCCGACACGGACGCCGCGCAAAACGACAATCCGGCGATTTTATCCTTCGCAAAGTCACCCGCGCCTCCTGCGTTTAACACAAGCTAATTCGGAGGTCCCCCCTCTGTATAAAACGGCATAAAGAGAATCCAACGCCGCGTGGCTGCATTTCTCAAAGTGATTACGAAATTCGTCCGCTCTTTCTGGAGAACGTTATTTGCTTTCTTTGATTCTTTCTGCGGAGAAACCGGAGAGAAATTCGCTCGCGCTTCTAAAATGTCTCGTAACTAATATTCTTTATGCTCAATTTTACGGTGCCATTCCATCTATTTTTATGACGCAACACAATTTATTTCTTTTCGACAGCTAATACGAAATTATAGGACTATACAATAATAACTATTAAAAAAAAAAAACGCTAAAGCTCTACTAGAGTTTTATCTACAATTTGATCCGACAAATATTTCGTAAATTACCGTAAATGGCAGTGTGTCGCGCGATAATCATAATTTCTTCTCCCGGAGGGTTGAACAAGACGCGAGAAAAATACGCCAGGCCGGAGATAGTTCGTGTTGGAGGAAATGATAAATACCGGTGTGCGCGCGTACGTGACCGGGTCAGTCGGGGATTTTTCGGCAAATGCGAAGGGATGTCGCGTACGAACGACGACGAGGCTTTATCGTGACAAATGGCCGCGGGACGAAAATTTGCCTAATTAAAACGTAGCGCGGTCAACACAGGCGCGCACTCGCTGGCATACGGAAAAGGGATTAATCTGACCCCCCCTCCCCACCGCGCACCGTTAGCTACAGCGGAATTTAACCCTTATCCGCGCAACCCGGTATCAACCGTGTTTTTATTTTGACACAGCGAGGCAAAATGAAAAAGAGAGAACGGAAAAGAGCGAAAGAAATTAGCAGATTGAATTTACTCGTTTGTTTATTGACTTCATGAATCGTTCATTTAGAATGTCATACTTTTATTTTTTATTCGCAATCTGTGTGATTTTCTCTCTACGAATTTCTTTTCTCAATTTTAAGCGCATTAAAAATAATATCCCACAATTACATTACTACACACAGCATGGATCAATGTTTCTCTTATTAATTTTCTCATTATAATTTACTTTGTCGTTTTTTTACTTGATCTTTTACAGTTTCGTATAAGAAAATCAAAGAAACAGTTGCTACTTCACAAATAAAGCTGTAAATTGCTCTAAACAAAAGAAATCATGTACCATAATAATAACCGCAAACACACGCCGTGTCTGTTTTGCCACGCTGGATCGTTTCTTTTACGTAACTCGATAGTTTCTCGAGGACTTCGACGACGGGGTCCAATCGGTAAGAACACCGTTCGATAAATCTCTCGGCAATTCCGACGCGCCGAAAAGAGCCACAGCCAATCCCGTCCTCAACAGTCGATTCGCTTGGCCACTCGGAAAAAGCGTCCGACCACTTTGCGGTATCCTTCTTGGTTTACTCGTTTTCTTGCTCCTTCCTTTCTTCGTCTTCTACACCACCTCCGTTCAAGTTCAAGGGTGCAAACTGTGTTTAACACCGGGTGCGAACAATTTTCTCGGCTTGCGGCGACATCGATTTCTCGAATCACTCGCACTCTCATTCTCTCCGCACAGTTGTACATACAATTATTGGTTAAAAATATTATATTTTTGCAGAATTTTTGAAATATGCAAGACCAATTTTATAAACGCGCGCATATTTGTTTACCATGAATAAATACGATATCCGTGACTGTTGAATATCAATTTATTAAATATTATTGATTCTCTTTTTTTTCTCTCTCCTTCTCTCTATCTCGCACGTTAATTTCATCTACAGTTGTTATAAAGAGTGTTTGAAGTGTTGTGCGTTTTGCGTCAGTATAATTAAAACAACATGAAATATACGGAAAGACAAAGATTTTTCGAAAATTGTTTTTCCGCGTTTTGACTTATTTAAAATAAAACCACTTTCTGTGTATTAACACAATTAACACAAAGTTGAACAATTAAAAAACTTTGTTTCTACTTGTGATTCATGATTTCGCTCCGGGAATTATCTTTCGCTTCATCTTCTCTTTCAAGTACGATACTTCAATATTCGCTGTCTTAACTTTTAGTCGTCTCCTATTTCGCCTTAAACTCTGGATTTATCTTAATTAATGCCAAAACTCTGACTAAAAAAGCACTTCATCAATTTGCCTTTGTCGGATAATCGAATGATTATTAGTGCGAGGATGAAATGTGTAAAAAATACGATTTTGCTCGCAAAGGCGTAGCTTCGTCTATGTTCGCATCAACATCCGCGCGCATCGCAGCGATTTGACTGTGCGTGTTCGCATAACGCGCACGCGAGAGCGACAGGGATTGGTCGAGAAGGATACATAGATAGCCCGGGAATTCTCTCCGGAAAGAACGAAATACCCGGTCGACCGGTGTGCACGCGGGGATGGGAATTAAATAAAAATCACGCGAACTGTAGATTTGGACCGCGCGCAGCCGGAAACGAGATGAGCGTCGCGCTCGCTCGCTCGCTCGGCTGATTCTTCGTTTCCCGTTCTGCATGCGAATGAGGGGAAACTGCGCGGTGCAGGGACGAAGCGAAGAGAGAGAGAGAGAAAGAGAGAGACTAAAAGAGAAGAACCGCGGTGAAAGGAGGGTTTCTCGTCGCTCGCATTACGTCGACGTGGAGCATTGCCGAAGCCAAGTCGAGCCAAGAAACGGAACGGAAGGAAGGCTGCATTTATTAAACTGAGCGCAGACGTACTATCCTCCAGACTATCTCTCCTCTCCTCCTTCCTTACTGCTGCTTTTCACCCCGCGGAAACTACGGGCTCGCTCTGTAACTCCCTTCCTCCCCCATAACTTCTCCTCTTCCCCCCTCCCTTCGTTTCTTTTCTCGTTCGTAATTCCCGGCCGCCGTTACCTTCGTGGAATGAGGTCGGTATGTGTAAAATAGTGCCTCGATATCCTCTTCATCACTAAGTCGCTTCTTCCCGTCCGCTTTATTTCTCCCCCTCGCTTTCTTTCGGTTTTACTTTTTTTTTTTATTTCTTCCTCTATTCCACTTTCCTTACTTTTCTTCGAGTTTCTGTTGTCAGTTTCGTTTCTTTTGCTCGAATATTTGTCGTACTTTTTTCTTCCTTGTCTCTCTCGTATTGCTTTTCTTTCGTCGTATTTATTTTCTTCTGGCTTTCTTCTTGATCCCCTTACGTCCTTCCTCACCTACTTTTTTCTAGCTTTTTTCTGTCTTTATCTCATTTCCTTTTCGTTTTTTTTTTTTTGTTTTTTTTCTTCTACTTGCCTTTGTGACTATTTCACTTTTATTTCTTATTTCTGGAATCTCTTTACCCTTTTCCTGATTTACATTCTGTTTTTCTGAAGCGGACAACATCATATGTACAATACAGTAACCTGACTAAATAAAATATGAGAGATTCAACTCGTATTCGAATTCAGTATTCACGTTTCACGCTCGCGAAGTATCGCATCATCGGTGAAGGCCGCCGGAAGTATCGATCGTCCGCCGATCGCGAATGACGAATATGCGCCAGGCGTAGTATCATAACCCTCTCTTCCCTCCCTCCTCCTTGTTCCGTTCTCTAACCCTGTGATGTGGTACGGTGCCGCAGGGCGGTGCGGGGGCGCGAGACAATTAATCAACCGGCACAATCGCGCGCACCTACTCGCGCGACTCGGTCGAGACCCGTGACTGATTCATTATGAGACCTTAATTAAGTCCCCGGACATTAGCATACCGACCGCGAACCTCATCCCGCCGCACATCCCCTTATCTCGCCTCGCCTCGTCTCGTCTCTCTCTCTCTCTCTCTCTCTCTCTCTGCTTTTCTGCATTCTTTCGGTATGTACAACATCTTTCAAGTCGCCACAAAGAATCCACAAACTCCCGATGTGCTCGACAAGCAAGCCTGACTTTGTTTGCACAATATTTATAAACAAAAATTAAAAACTTCTTGATACAAGGTGAAAAAGTTTATCGACAAATTTAAATCTAATTTATTATGTTGTGAATTAAAAACAAACATATAATATGTATTTTAGGAAAAAATGTTTTTTATATACTTAAATTGTGTGAAATTTTAGGCATTTTAGAATTATGTCTAAAAAATTACACATTTGTATACCATAAATGAAGAAAAGATATATCAGAATTACAGAAAGAGAAAGGCTGAGGAAGGGATAAAAAACGAGTTCGAGATAGTCGTTCGAAATGACGACGGTTTTATCTTATCACGCTAAATGTGACCGTACCCTTCCGGCATGGAAATTCTTTATTAAGTCTTTGATAAAAACGTGTCCACCATTTTGGGATCGCGGATACTAAAATTATCAGGGCGCGTTCTCATTTATTTTGCGCGAGCGGCACTAAAGTTTAATTACGATATCACAAAGCCGATCAAATTTTATAGTCAAAATTCGATTTTGTTAATTGCAGCTCCGACAAAATTGGATACTGCAAATACGCGATCGAAATCTATTTCGTCCTGATACTTTGTCCAGAAATAATGCGTTTTAACCTCCTTTTTCACGTTCCCTATTAATAGGTCGTTGTCAATAAAATTAATCGATGATTCTCTTGATTTTTTTCAGCACGTTGAGGTGGAGGATGGAGGAGCTGGAGACGCTGGAGAGCACGGAGTGCCCGGAGTGCCCCGGGCCACCCCCTGAATTCCGGTTGCCGCCGCCTCCCCGGCCGCCCTTTCTTACCGAAGGCACCTTTTGCTCGGAATCGCCCCTCGCCGAGATCGAGGACTGTGTTGCCATTCCGGTAAGTTTCACATCCTCAATAATAATTTTAACATCCCACAAGTCGAGTGAAGAAGTAATGTGCTATAATTAACATTATAAATTGTACGCAACAAAGCAAAGAGATCGTTTGTATTTCCGTACCGCTAGTTTAGCCATGAATTCATCCCCACCTCATAAAACATGTTGTACCTGACTTACCTATTCTTTTTTTTTTTTTTCTATTTTATTTATGTCGGGCAGACCGAACTATCTCGGTTTTGTCTCGTTTACTTTTAATGCGTCTTTTCCCGTGTCCTCCCGGTCGGAGGCCTGTGTACCTATTGAAAAAAAAAGCGAGTCTGTGGTTCTGCTGTATGTTGGGACACACTTCCGACGCAAGCTGTAACTACTGTGTATAAATTTGCATATATTTACGCGCGCAATAAATCTGCTATTGTTATTTTGGATCGTGTATCGAATGAATAGAACTTTTCTCCGGGCACAACAGTATTCCTTCTTTTTTTTTTCTCTCGTCGTCTGATAGAGAGCCGCCGGCGTTCAATAGTTCGATATGCGCGCAGTCGGTGGCCCGTATTAATCTGCAAATCGCCTTTACTCTCGGCAGTTCTCGTCGAACAACGCGCGCGCTTGCTAATTCCCCGATGCAACTCGCTACTTTACGTACGTAACTAACTCCGTAATTCAGCCTTCTTTCGACGGCTTACATCGATCTTCCGCACGGTCGATGTACATACGTACGTGCTCTCGAGGTAGTGGCGGGCAATGCGAAGCGGAGTTATCGCTTTTGCCGTTTCTCGCTCGCTCGCTCGCTCGCTCGTCCTATTCGTTCGGAGAATATTTGCGCGCCGCGCATTCATGAGCGGAGTACGCGAGAGCGTACGAAATTCGAAGATCGATGGCCGGAAGTTACTGCGAATAACTGCGGGCTTGAAAACTGCGAACTTCGCTGCGAGTTTCACGATTATTAAAATGCCGGCGAACAAAAAAAATGGCGGAAAGTTCGAGGAAGTCAACCGCGAGCGCTTAATACCGCGCGAAAAATTACCGCGCAAAGTGGATTGATCTCTCATACTTGCTCCATGTTTTTGAATAAATGTATGTGTACATATATAGTTTTTACAAATTATAGTTGTGCGTGCAATTGCGAGGAAACACTGAAATCGCATTTGAAAAGAAGCGTTGACGAAAACCTTCTTTCTTTTTTTCACAAAAAAACCAACATCGGATGTTACATTTTGTGTGTGTGTGGGTGTGGATGTGTGTGTGTGTGTGTAAGCTCTGTAGACGGTCCTGTAAGAATTCCGCTACCGGGATCAGATACCGGGCGTTTAATTGCTATTACAATCGCAGAAGCTCGTCAAAGCTCCTCCTTTCCTCGCGCTGAGGAAATAAATTGGATATCCTGCTGTTATCTCTTTGATCTGCGCCAACTGCGCGCAAGAACTGCCCTGAATAATAGAGTATCACGACGAGATAGAGGAGGGAGGGGATATGAGATGTAGAGCGGTGGGACAAAAAAAAGCGCGCTGGGAATGGCTAGAGGGGAGGACGTCGAAGTTAATGTAAAATACATAAACGGGGAGAGCACTCGAGCAATTAAAGCAATCAGCATACGACGGGATTTTTCCGTCTTGTCAAAGCGTCCTTTCCACTCTCCACACTTCTCCCTTTTTTTTCCATACTTTTTCATCTTTCCGTTATCAGCGTAGTTTGTGTAACACGTAACAACTCTGCATACTCTACTTCTTCGATAATTTATTGCTCGTCACGCTAGAAAGATTTTATTGAGCTTACATTGGATGTTGTCCCGGAGTATTGTTATTTACATTTCCAATGTAGTGGATGTAAATCTGGTTTGGTTTATTCTTCTGCAAAAGCTCTAGCTAGTAATTTAGTCACTCGTATTCGCGCGCACGGCGTGTACTAATGTTAATTAATCGCAATAATGATCGCGATAACATTAATTCTAATAATAACAAGCGTCGCATGTGCTGTGCGCAAACTGTTGTGGATTTGCTGTTTTTTTTTTTTTTTTTTTTTTTTTTTTTTTTTTTTTTTTGGAACACGTCGAGCGTGATTAATTCTTATTTCATTCAACATCCAGCGGATTATATTCGCTGAAACAGCGTATAAATGCGCAGTTTATCGTTCGCACAAATGTTTCCGCGTGTGAAACTTTTAGATAACAGCGAAATGAAATAGCGAGTCCGGCGATTATTAAGGAGAGGGAAAGAAATATATTAAAACACCAGCGCGCGCGCTCTCTATGTACATGCGTTCTATGTACATACATACGTATACCTATGTATATATAGCACGCGCGCGTATAGATCAGAGTCCGCGGTGGTGTTCTAATATTTTCTTGAGCGTGCTACGGATACGCTATATATAGCAGTTTTCTTCATCCGTTCTCAACGAAAACGTAAATGGAGCGCGCATCGCGCGGATGGGAAAGAATTCCAATTAAAGTGCGCCGCGCGCGATTTTCTCGTTGATCTCCAGAATTCAACTCTCTCCGGGAATTTTGTTTCTCGCGGCGATAATTTGACAGTAAGTTTCGTCCCGACGACGAAAATCTCGACTCTCTCCGCCGCTAACCCGTACAATAACAATAGTAATTTTTACTTTTAACACAACGTTAAGATACACACAAAATTGTAAGGTATTATTGCGATAAGCAAAACTCTTGCTGTGCGAGTCTCTTTAAACAACGAACTGTGGTTTCCCGAAAATGTAGCCGCGAAAATCCGGCGCGCAAAAGACAAGGCTTTTGCGAGAGATACTCGTGCGCGAAATAACGCTCGCGTTACATTCTTATCGTCTGGTTAAATTGAGCGCGATAAAAAGCGACGCCACATCGACGCAGCTGGCGTTAAAAGTAAGCGGGTGGTAAGAATAATTGTCGCGACCGATGTAAATAGAGGGAAACCGCCGACAGGCCGGATAAGCGTCGCGAGAGAGCGCCCTTTCGGTATTGTCTTTAGCGGGTGGCCCCCGCGGTCCTGTTAAAAAAAGCGCATTCACCCTGACGCCATCGCGTTCTCTTTTTTCTTAGTTTTCGTGCGTCTCTCTTTCTCTCACGAAGATAAAAAACGCTACACGACTATTAATAGGGAACACGTGTTCCGACCTTAGTACATGCTGCTCGACCCATTATCGCCGCGCGATTTTACATCATTACGGGTAATTGGAGACACGTCGCTCCTCACGTGCCGCTCCTCGAGATGCGCGCGCGCGAGTGTGTGTGATATGTGTGTGTGTGTGAAATTTATTATGTATAATCTCGATAGAAGATACATTTCAGAAAATTAACACCGTGTGTGTGTGTGGTCCTTAAGCTTGCGGATGTAACTAATCACACCATTCTGTAGCTATTGAAGTAATTGCTCTTCGTGTTGGAAATATCGTTTTCTAAGATTAAGTTTTAATTAAAAATGTGACTGACAGTGTATTAGATTGATGTGCATAAAAAAAACTAGTCACAGTGTGTTATCTGAAAAGGTGTAGTTAGCGGCGAATGCATCGGACGCGTTTTGCGAACGATTTTATCAGCGTGCGTGCGAAAAAACGCGTGAAAAGTCATTTCCAAACGAAGAAAATTCACAAAAAGAAAAAAAACGGAAGG
>QVNV01011653.1:0-48495 GCA_014825455.1 Pseudomyrmex pallidus
TAAGGTTGTTTGGACTATTCCAATGAAATAATTTGTTTAGATTTAACAAAATTTGTTAAATCTAAAGAAACCGTTCTCTCTGTGTACGCCCCCGAGGATCGAAAGCGCGACGAGCACGTTTGCGTGCGCGTCGGTGATTCTCGGTAGGCAAATATACTAACCTACAGTCGGAGCAAAATGCTTTCCGATCAAAGAAAAAATACGCGGACCGCGTAAAACCAGCTCGTCGATTTTCCGTGACGTTGAGCAAACATCTCTTCCCTCCTAGTTTTCTCTAGATTATTTTTTCGCGCGCGTGTTTGCGCTACACGTCACTTTTTTTCGCGCTTCCGAAGATCAGGAGATGCGCGCGATTATACTTAAGGCGAAGGCTTGTGCACGCCGCGATTTTTTTTTTTCTCAATTTTGCGTAACAACGCGTCGAAATTCGTCACGTAACAACGTGCAGTTGCATTTATCGAATATTTGACAAATATGCGCGCATTGTTCGACGCCGGCCATAGAAACGAGAACGGGGCGTGCGTGCCCGCACCTTCTCTCTCTCTCTCTCTCTCTCTTTCTCTCTCTCTCTCTCTCTCTCTCTCTCTTTCTCTTCTATCGTTCAAATACGCAAACGTTTGGTCCCTCAATGCGCATTACCGTGTGCAGGAACAACAACCGAATGCGCGCACGCTGCGAGTGAAATATGTTCGTTCGTATATCACTCAGCGAGTGCGTACATTCTCGGTTGTTCTGCTTTCTCTCTCTCTCTCTCTCTCTATACGCACTTCCCATATATAAAGTACGGAAGAGCCCATAGCTCGTAAAAAGAGGCGATCGCTAATGCTAGACCATTCCCATTTGGCGCAAATACATAAAATCTCAATTCAATCATTCTTTGAATCCTTTGTGATCGTACATTGAGGTAAATTCAATATAGTGCTTTGCAATGTAGGTTTATATATGGCATACACATACAAAAGCTCTGCATAAAATGTCCAATCATTCTGTCAAATATTCAAAACCGCGCACAGTTTTAATTAATAATCTATGTGATATATTATTATTATATTGTGTATATATGTATATCAAGAGACACGGTAGTGCAACTTATGTATGATTTTTCATTTAGCTATTATTTTATTATACACTTCTTTTCTAGAACAGATTTTGTAGAAAGCATTTTTATAGAAATATGTAAAATTGTAATAACGCACAGTAATACTGTTAATTGTTTGGTTGTGTTTGAATTTCGAATTTGTATAAAATAAAATAAAAAGAAGACATAGGTATTTGTGCGCGTGTAGTTGGCGCATGTTTTTACCCTATTTTTTGGAAAGATAAGTTTTTCGAGATATAGATTAGAGATACTGAATGAGTCAGCGTATAAGTACGAGTATTTCACGCACAAAGTCGTTGCGTAGCTTCTCATTTTCCAAGTTAAACGCTATTTGTTAAATCCTTAACAAAATAAACAGAATAAATACATTTTTTCTGGAATATTAAAAATGTAATGTAGATCGCGTCGATATGAAATATTTTTGTTGCAATAGTACGTAGTATTACTGTAGCATTTTGAGCAGGAATAAGATTGTTCTATGCAAACATTATAATATCGCATATCGATACATATCGATCTTCTTTGTGTTTCTTAACAAAATACACATGGTCGAAGAATCCAATTATAAGCTTCATATTATATAATACCTTTCATCACATATTACAGTTTTAAAAACAAATTTACGTACAAATTTTATAGAAATTCAATATATTTAAAAATAAACAATTTATATGATCTGACACAGAAAATAGAAATAATTTTAAAAAAATTAACAAGAGAAAGAGAGAATGTATTATTCTTTTCTGTGACGTATATTTTCTTTTAATTTTCCTCTTCAGCATTGCGCGTATTAGTAATTATTAAGTGTTAATTACTTCAAACAAACGTCTTCGCGACGGTAACTTCACGATTTTTTGTCTTATTGTACCGGTGTTTTTCCCGCAGACGTGTTTAACACACAATCAGGAACGTCAAGTGCCGCAAACCTGCCTCTATCGGCGAATCAGCACGTCGCGATGCATTCGCATGCGTTTGCGGGAGAAAGGAACGTGGCCTATGCATAACTACGGGAAGGTAATTAAATGCCACGGCATGCTCCGTTCGCAACCGCGAAATCTTGGATTTTTTTTTTCGTTTTTATTATCACGAGTCTGATGTACGAAATGCGCGCGCGAAACCAGATGCGCCGCGGATAAAAGCTGTAATTTTTTAAAAATCTGGGTCATTCGCTCCGCCAGAAACAGGCTGTGCTTGCAAATGTGCGCGCGCGCGCGCGCGTTTTCTGTACTTACAATTTTTAATATGCGGCCGTCCGAGCGCGTATATACGCGACGCGGAATCTTGCGATCCCGTCTATCGCGGAAACGATCGGGACGATTCTCGGACGAGCGATTCTAGCAGCGTTTTAAAGCGGTCGTGCGTATATATTCTCTCCTCTTTGACGAGCCGAATCGGCTCGATGGCGATTTTAATAAAGAGGGAAAAACTCTGTGACATCGAGCGATTTAGAGTTGTCTTTTTGGACTTCAAAATCCAGAATTTGTAGGAAGTAAGTTCTTCTGCTCATCAAAAGTTCGATCGAAAATCTCGAAGTCTTCTCTCGACATTTAAATCGCCACGAATGTTTAACTTTTGAAATTTATCAACTTTGATTTTTACTTTAGTGAAAAACTAGCGAAATGCAAAATTAATTGAACAATTTGCTAAATTGACGTGTTGCATGTGATAAGAGTATTTGCTGAGAGAGAGAGAGAGAGATTACATGCATTTCGGGAAACATCGCAAAAGACGAAGACGTCGACGAAGTTGCCAAAGACGGTATTTAAGCGCGGTGTGTCGCTTATTCATTACGTGACGTTATTGCTACAAACACACGACGGAAAGCCACGACGGAATGAATTTTCATCCGTAATGAAGACGCAGGTGCACATAAGGAAAAGTTCCTGCCAGTTGTGACACCATCTGCGCTTCGGCATTAGCAGGATTTTCGCGTGATGAAAGCCGCGAAACTGTCTTAGCTGCTGTTCAACTTTGCGCTTTTCCGCTCACTTTGTGCAAACGAGTTTTCATTTCACGCTAATTAATATAATTATTAAGATATTGCATAACTTTAACGAATGAACTTCCATCGGCGATAGAATCTAATTATTGCAACTTCAATATTTTTCTTAAACCGTCAAACGAACTGAAATATAATCCGTGATTACAGAGTAAAAGTTTCAACGCCGATTGTAATTTGCAAAATTCATGATAGAAGCAATGTTTGCACGTGTGTGAACGTATATAATATTATAATCAGAGTTCGATAAATATTAATCTTCTATTGCCCCCGCCCCCCCCCCTCTCTTGTATTTCCCGATTATTATCTCGATAGTTTAATCATTTAATGTTCAATCGTTCATTTAATATTTAATTGCTTTATTGTCAATAAGATATGTTTCATCCCGCAAAACTCGGTACAACAAAGTACATGCTAATAATAACAACAACAACAACCTACTATAATAACAATTTAATTAATATAGTTATTAATAAAATTACGTTAAATTCACACGTAACAATTAATTTGCTAATAATCTTTCGCGTTACATACGAAACGATTTAAATTAGTAGATATACGCGCTGCTAATAATTAATGAGACTCTTATTAGACGAGACGGTGGAAATATGGAAAAGTTTGCGCGGCTAATCTTCGGAATCTTCATCACGCGTTCTCAACAGAACTCCCGTTTTTTTTTCCATCCTTTCTTGTTCGTCGGCGGCGCGTTTGCACCTGCCATATTTAAGTCCAGGAAACCAATTACGCGCCGCGCACCGACAACGCTCTCTCGGCAGCATCGAGATTATTATACGACTGCACGGAGACTCGCGAGGGCGTGCGAATGCAATTTTTCTCCCTACTCTCGCGGCAACCGCCCGGAAAAAAAAACCCCCAGCGGAATCTCCGGGTTCTTCTGCGAAACGTAACATAGGGGATGCTAATTAACGCGCGGAGACGCCGTTCAACGAGACAGAGACGGAGAGGAGCGGCGAGAGCTGCTTGCGCTATAATCCGGAAGAGTTTAAGGGGATTAAATAATAAAACACGCTCATTACGCAAACGAGTCCGCGCGTCTCACAAACCCGCGCAATCCCGCGGCTGAGCCGGAGTCTGGGATATAAACCCGGAAAAGAAAGCCCCGGCCTTCCGCGACAGTTGGTTCCGGATCACAAAATCCTTTCTCTCTCTCTCTCTTTCTCTCTACGCGAGTACGTCCGCGTGCATTCTTTCTTTTCCAAGCGGTATGGGAACACGCAGCAAATTTTATCATTCCTCGTGCAAAGAGACGTAAATTTCCACAACTTGAGAATTTTACGCAAATTTTTCGGAGGATGAAGATTTAAACGAACGGTTTTAAGAAAGAGCTTTGCAAAAGTCTTTCCTTCCTACGGAATACGCGAGACGTACAATACAACGGGATTTTTCCATCTCGTGATCTGAAATCAGTGCGGTGTATACGGGGGAACGTACATGTTATAATTTTTTTTAAATGTAATCTTGCAAAAAGCTTCACATACACGCGCGTGTTTTTCTAAATGAAACGAAAAAGAAACTGGTTTCTGTCTTGAGATATATCTCATATTTTATTAATCGCAACACACAGTTACGTTTTATTGTCAGATATCGGTATTCGATAAACAATGTCACATTCGTATAAGTTAATTAACACAATTGATTAGCCGAGAATTACATTGTAATTTACGAAGTTTAATAATAAAATACCTGTGTTTACCATCTGTTGTACTTGCGCTCTCTATTTTCTCAACTGTTTAACAACGGGGTGCTCTTTAATTAACAACTCGTCTGGTTTTTCTCTTATCAAATGCGATTTTAAAAGTTTTTCTTCGTGTTTACGCGAATTTGTGTGCAAATACGTAGCAGATGTGCGGTGTATGTAACGGCGCGCTAACGCCCGCTTAACACATGTGCGTTGCCTGATCAAAAGAACGGTATTGATTGCGAAATGCAATAACAGCGCAAAAATAGTTTAGCTGCGAGAACACACGTTGGATATTTTTTGTTAACGCAAAACGCAGCTTTCACAACACGCGAGCATTTGATAACTGTCTCGTAATATGAATTTCAAAACTTAATTATTTATTTTTACTCTAGAAGAACGTTTGAGCGACAATATTGGACTTTTAACACGTTCTTTCTTTCTCTTTTTCCAAGCAATTAAACGTCGGCGTTTTCATATTTCGCATAATCGAATATCTACATTGTATATCGCGCGTGTATCTATTTGCTCTCTGTATAACCGTCGTCCACTATCGACTCTTTTATTTTATTGCAAATTTATGACAAAACGAGATACATAACTTTTAATTATTATTCTACTTTCTTTGTGTTTCCTTTGTGTTTTACACTGTTATCTGTGTTATTCAATTTCCGAAAATTTACAACACGGTAAAACAAAATTATTTCTAACCCGGCCTCATCTTTGCGAAATGTATGCGAGAGAGATTCGCGCGCCTCGTCATTCTTGCAGCCCGGCAGAATCGAAATTGAAAAGATAGCCGGACACACGATCGTTCGTTGCATCCGTTCATTGCACCGAGAGAAATTTAATTACGCAAAGCGTAGCTTGGAACACTATAACCCGTATTACATCTCCGAGTTGCGCTCTGCATGTGGAGATTCAAAGTTTGGCGGGGATAGTGTTTACAGTGAAGTTTCGAATAACTGAATTACGCATTGGCAGATATTAGCAGACACGCATACATACACACACATTAACGAGTGAAATTTTCGTGAAACGTTATAGCGCAATTTCTGAAGTATTCATCTTATTACCGAACTATGCGCTCAAAATATGCCAACTATATATCGGTGATTTTCGGTAAGTTTACAAGCGCGTTTCGCAATTAAGTGCTGTAATAATTACCAGTACTCGTACTCGTACGTAGCAGAATGAAATTCATGTATCGCGAAACGTGAACTGATAAAATTAACGTACGTGCATGAATGCACAAATGCAAATTACAGCAAATTAGCGACGCGCGAATTAACGCGAAACTGAAATACGTCCGAGCAAATTAATCCGTGACTCATTCTCGCTTTGGCGTAGGATGAGTGAAAAAAAAAAAAAGCCTTTTAGAGCGCGCGAGCTATTTATTCAGTCGAGCGCCGCGTAACGAGCTGCTTTATTCGGGAACTATACAGAAGCTTTTTTTCGACAACTCATTTGTCACTCATTTCCCGATGTGTTGAACTGACGACAAAGTTCTCTCTCGCTCAGCTCGCGGGATAATAAACTTATTAAAGACTCGTTATTAATTCGCGCGTCCTCCTTTCCGGTGTATATGTTTGTCGGATCGCGCGGCTCGCCGGTGTTTCCGCCTCCCCCAACGCGAAAAAGACCGAGCCACCAATTTGCGGTTACACAAATCGGTCGCGACGGATTCGACCACAACTCATCGACCTGACAACACGTCCGGGTTTATAAAATATTTCGATCATCGTATGACAGGTAAATCGTTGTTCGGCGAGTTTACGGGGGGAGGGTATCGCGTGCCGTCAATAAACGCCGTTTCCCGTCATGGCGTGTAATTACTAAACGCCTGGTAATATCTGATTTGCGGTCGCAATTAATCCGCGCATAAAAAAATCCGCGAACCGCAGATACATCGATATACGACGAAATTCGGTTAACGATAATGGAATATTTAATATATTCGAGCGTTCATAAAATCCAATAATTATTTATTGGATTAAACTTAACGTTATCTCGCGTCCGGTGTGACTCGACGCATCTGTATTTGAAGATTAACGTTATTTGTTTTTTTAGCTAAGAATCTGTTTTCGTAACGTGCAAGTAAATTTTATGTACACAAAGAATTGTACCGCTGCAATAATTTCTAGAAAGTTTGAAAATTGTTGAAAAAAAAAGTAAATGTCGAAAATTGGATATCGAAATATCGAGTAATTACGTGTGTAATTAACAAATATAAGATTGAAAACCAAAAAACAATAATGGAAAACACAATTAACAATAAATGTTACATTGCCAGAGAAATATAAATTCAGCAAATATTCTCTCATTAAATGTGAAATATAAATAATAATAATGTAAAAGTCAGAATTTAATAAACAATACATGAAAACGTACACATAAAAACAGTTTCAAGTAAATCGTCGAAGAAAAATTAACGCAATATTGTGGTTCTGTAATATAATACGAAGAAAAAAGATAACAGAAGCAGAATTAGTTGCAAATTTGTGCGATACGTAAAAAAATGTATACAATTTATTTCTTAAAATTAGAATAAAATTTTCTTTTGCTGGTCCCTTCCGCGACAGACGCGTGGCAAAAAATATAATAGCCTCGATCAGTCATGGCAGTCGCGTTTTCGTATATTAGACGTGGCTTTTCTTTCTGTTCAGCTCCTCGTGTCTATTAATCTTACAGCGTCGCGAGGTGTCCCCGTAAATTCACACGACGGGAACGCGTTACGTAAATAGGATTTGCGGTTTTACGGCAGCATATTTTATGCACCTGTACAAGCACACAGTGGCGGATTACGGATGCGGCAAGATGCAATATGTACGATTTGTATCGTGCCGAGTCCTCTATCTCTCTCTCGGTACTTCCGCTTCCCGGAATTTTTTCGCTTCCACCCCCTCGATATAAAATAGCCGCGAGACGCGGCGTTTCTCTCCGAGTCCGTTCGGTACGGGGTACTTAACATTAATCCCTCGCGGTTCTTAATCCTCGCGCCCGTTTAGCCGCGCGCGGTTCGTAAATGAAATTTTCCGCAAAACGTCCGGACTCTTACTCGACGTACTCGGCTTCTTCTTCGTTAAAACCGCGCCCCGGGTAATTGCATTCCTACGAGGAAACAACTCACACCCGACTGGATTTTATCGCCGGCGCGGATGATTCTACGGACAGAATGAACTTGTTAATTGTTTGCGAACGAGAAGCCGAAATCCGGCTAATCCGGTTTACGCCATTGAAATTTTGAAAAACTTGAGAAATCTCGATTAGTCTCTCTCTCTCTCTCTCTCTCTATTTAAAAAAGATGAAAATCGTAAAGAGAATGCTTTTTTGTAAAAAAAAAAAAAAAAAAAAAAACGATCTACAAGTTTTGGCAAGGTGGAGTCTGACCACCGACAGCGAGGCGACGAGATTCGAACCTGGTATTGTGGTCGCCGCCCCAGAGCTATGCCAACATCGACTCACCAAAGCTGTCGCTCCCGTCTCGCAAAGATATCACATATACAATGTATCTTTAAACTTCGGTTGTGCGTCAAAATTTTTTACTCTCTCAGACATTTTGTATAGAATAACTTCCTTGGCATTCTGTAAACTTGCGACCACAAAAGACACATGCGAACATTATCAAAGAAACGCACATATAATTATGCAGTTTCTTTGTGCGGCTCGCTTGCGACTCTAGGATCTTTCCTTTCTCGTCTTTTGTCAGTTTCACAGAATCAAGTTTTGAGATACGTGTGTGTATGATGGATTGTACAGTTTTCCCGACGTTGGCTGCAGGAGTTTGGCCCGAAAAAGTAGGAATCTGAAAAGAGCGGTATGGACGCTGTGATAAAGAAAATAAAACGGCGAGAGACGCCTTTTGCGCAAAGCGCAGAGTAAAGTGCGCCGCAATCTCGCGAGTAACGCAAATATATGAGCGCGAGCAAGCCGGATTGAGCGATGTCACCTTTTTTTCGAGGTCGGCTCGCGTCATAAATCACGAGTGATAAAAGAACCGCGGACGTGCCGCTTCTATCGCGGTCAAGGAATCTCGCCGCGGTGGTTTTGGGCCATTCGTATTTTCCGCGAGAAAGAACACCCGGTAGAAGAGTAGGTCGGAAGCAATCGTTTCTTCCGATATATACAAGTGGCCGCTCTCGCGCCGCTTTCGTTTCGAGCGCGCGAAATAAATGGCGTTGCTAATTGCCGAGCTATCGCGATGCTATCCGGAAGCAAGAGTCGTTTAAATATTTCGAAAATAAAACCGTATCCAATTCCGGAACGCGAGTTTCGATCTTCGATCACGGGGCAAATATACGAGAACAACCTGTTCTGGTGAAAAATAGCATGAGATACGTCTCTTTATATAGCTTTTATATATATATAATATATATATTTTATATATATATATATATGTATATATACATGTACCTATTCGGTATCGAAGACTGAAATCGTCTTCCTAAGGCAGAATAAACCAGAGAAATTTCCGTCGCAATGGGCTCTCTCCTTCGAGAAACTCCTGCAAAATGCGAAAACTCGCGGAGTCGGAAAATTTAATTCTTCGAGACACGGCGAAAATGTGTGTCGGCGTGTATTTTCTTTGTCACAAACAGACGTAAAATAGCGAATAAAATAGCACAGAGGCGATACAGAGGTGAAAAAGTCACGTTTACTTTAATTAAAACTAAGAATTTGTTTTTCGCGAAATTTTACGAATGCTCTCGCTCTAGATTTTCACGTTGAAAGTTTTCCAAACGCACACAGTTATTTCCTCTCACACGCCTCGGTGCTACCGGAATTGTAACGTGGTACGGAAAATATGCAAACAATTACATACGATATTAAATATTCCGCGCGACAAACACGTATGACGGTTCCAAAATGTTGAAACAAAGAGCCGAAATTCTCTTGTTTTGTACATACACACAACAAGAGAATAAATTTTGGATAAAATTTATTATCAGTCTCAATTTTCGAAATATATTTAAGATGTGAAAAACGCGCGTACGCGATCGACGACAAATCGCGTACAGGCGACACATCCCGCACACACCGGACGCAACCTGGAATTAATTGTTGAATTACGTTCAAATTGACAGCTCTTCGCAAACTGCCGGCTATTTTGCGCGCGTCCACGCGCGAAACAATGCGCGCGACACTTTGTTCCAATTTAGTTTCGATTTTCAGCGTTATCTCGCGCGTTCGGTGAGCCGCGCGTCGCAATAAATAGAATTTATTATCGCCGGTTCTCGCGCAATGGACGATCGTTTACGCGTGTGCAACGCGCGACGCGCCGCGATAAATACAAGATTCCCACGGTAAAAAGGCATTTTGCGGTTCGCTGCATTTTGTTGTCAGTTGATCGAGACCGCGCTTGATGCACTGATGCGCATTCATCTCGCCCGAGCGATGCATTATGCAACACGTTGCTGGCGCAACTCCGAGATAGAGAGAAACAGAGAAAGAGACGGACTTGTGTGAGTTTCATACTCGCGAGTGACCATATAACGTCTCTCCCTTTAAGTGCAAACGGCACTCGTGATTTTGCGAGAGGCAGCAACGCGCAAAACGCGACTCGAGAGCAAAATTCCCGTCCCGAGAAATATATATATGCGCGTTTGACATTCAGATGGCAAAGTCCTTAAATCTCCCCCAGGATTTATCTTGTTTTTCTCTTTAGGAAAAATATGAATATATTCGTCGGAATCTTCTTCGCGATGTTTAAAAGTTATTTCCTACTCAATCACCAAAAAACAAAAAAAAAAGAATATTGTGATGGAATTTTCTTCAAGTAAATTTGTGAAATCCAAAGTCTGAGATGTTACATTCAATTATTCTCAAATTTATAACTGCTCTTATCATAGATAACAAAAATGCATTTGGTAAAGACTTGCTGTAATGCAACTTCAATATGTATTTCCTCGATAAAAATCGCGACGATTTCTTTGGAATGTTTAGAGAATTTCGTCGAATAAAATAAATTTTGTGAAATTTATTCTCTCTTCAAGAGAGAGAGAAAGAGAAACTACAAACTTTATATTTGTCGTGTGACCATATGTAGGTGAACGCAAATACGTTCTATTGACAAGAACGAACTGCATCTCGTGCTACGTGGGAAAATATGCGAATGAAACTGTCGCTATCTCCGTTTCATACCTCCGTTTACAAAACATCGCTCTTTGTCTCCATTAATGCCGCCGTTAATGTTAATACACGTCCTGACCGTTTGTAGTATTTTGCGGGCGTTCATAAATTTCGGATTTGCTGATTATACGCGGCAAGTCAATCCCGCGGAAATGAAGGGCCATGTGTATGTGCCATCGCCAGCATCGCCATCGTAATTATGCTTTGGCATACATATGTGCGCGTTCTGCACACACACACACACATATATATATATTCCTTTCCGCTTTATTAACTCCTTCGCAAATAAATTAAAGTTCCGTAAAAGAGAAAAAGTGAAACAAAAAGAAAATCGCGAGAGAATATCTTAGAATTTCGATATATCCGCGACATGTCGATATTTCTGTTAATTCCGCTGTTAAACGAAAAAGCAAACAGCGCAATTCCCGTGTCTTACCGCACGCGGAAATATTAAAAGTCGGAATCGCATAAAACTCATTTATCTGCGCGCAAAATTGCGTTTACGTTTCCATTTACGACAAAAACTCGAGATTTTTTTGTATATAATTGACTTAAAACGCTTGTTGTTGCTCGAAAGAAAAATCTTGTTATCGCGCGCGCGCGCGTTCTCGTGTACACATCTGTCTCCGAAAAAGAAAGAAAAAGGATGATACATGTATTTACATTTCTAAATTAAAAACAAGTCTTTGCAGTAATTGCGGCGCGAAAATTATGGGTCGCGCGCACTTGAAAAGTTTCGCGCGCATTAGTCGTGAGAAATTATAATTTAAATGTCGCTGACGTCTCGTACTCTCTCTCTCTCTCTCTCTCTCTCTCTCTCTCTCTCTCTCTCTCTTCCCCGATATCATCGTCGTGAGAGAGAATAATTGTTGAAACACTTAACGACTAGAAAAAGAAAAAAAGAGCTAGCTACCGAATTAATTGAAAAGGACACATTAGCTGAGCACTTTGAGCGTAAAAATACGCGCAAAACTAACGTTGACATTAACTGGCAATTCCGCGGCTTATCCTCGAATTGAAGGAACAACCTCGTCGTCCTTCGCACAAAAGAACAGGCGATATATACGTATATATATGTATATACCTACTGTCTTGTAAAAGGGGAAGAAAAGTTGCGAAGAAAAGTTTTCACAGGACACTGTGGTCACAAAGCGCTTAACTGACAAGTCAATTATCATCGGCGAAAAGAGGTACGCGCGCGCGCCTTTGGATCCTCTAATAAACGTCGCGCTAAAATAACGGGCTGTCAGTTAAACAAGAGCTCTTAACAAAGCAAAAGTTTTAATCTATCGAGTAGAAGAGCCAGGGAGTCGTTGATTCGTCCAACAAAGGCGCGCGCGCGGTGTCGTCAGAAATGACGGGATTACCTCAAGACTTTGCGAGACTCCGGTGACCTACAAAATACGAAACAACGCGACCAAGATCGGGCAAAGGAACGTTGGAGACGATCATGTGAACGAGAAAGAAAAGTAAAAAAAAAAAAACAAAAAAAACAAAAGAATCTCTTTCTTTCTCCGTAGTCGATGCGACTCGATAATTGCGACCGATGAAAAACGGAGGGAAAAATATCTCGCGTCTCTGCACATGCAAATTTACACAGCGGCGGAATTAAGTTCCACTTT
Source organism: Pseudomyrmex pallidus (assembly GCA_014825455.1). Lineage (NCBI taxonomy): Eukaryota > Metazoa > Arthropoda > Insecta > Hymenoptera > Formicidae > Pseudomyrmex > Pseudomyrmex pallidus. Next base: position 12,549 of record QVNV01011653.1, read on the forward strand.
GCTCGTATCGTTGGCGACGAATGGAAACAAGCGTTCGGGAACGGAGCAGCGACGAGAAGGAGAAAAAAAAAAAAGTAATCAGCTGCGCGCGCGCTCTGCATTCGACGAGGCGGATGTTCGAAGAAGAGCGAGACACTCGACGAACATCGATGCGAAATGAACGCATGATCGAGCAGCGTGAATACGGAAGGAAGAAAAATTCCGAAGTTTATTAAGCGACAGCGACGGAAAATGAATAAGACGCTCGGCGAGGGTTGTTTGCTCCGCTTAATGACGTCGACGAAGGCGTTGCATCGCGCTTGCAGAGGCGATGATTGAACCTCTGGCGAGAGGCTGGCATTGCGATGGATGGACATCGCAGACACGTCGTCGTCGCTTTTGGGATTTAATCGAACGCCGCTAATAAAACGATGACATTTCACTCGTTGTTTTGCGTTGACTGTCGCGTTTTCTTTCACGATGTGCGCGCGCACACACACACTTTTCTGTTTTTATCGGATTTAGGAATATTAAATTGCAACACCTGTGTAAGAATGCAAAGTTGCGCTACTTATAAATGATTAAAAAGCAAAAGTTACACGCAATATTGTCTTCGTTATACAGTAGTTTTACATTCCCAAGTTTTTTAAGAAAGAAAATTAATCTTATATATTTCTGCGCGAAAGAAAGTCACTTAATGCTGAGCAAAATTGCCAATTCCGAGTTTTCGCTTGGAAACTCTCAACGTGTTCAAGTTATTTTTGACATCCGATTCCAATTATCTTTACGAAACGAAGATCGTGAAATTCCGGGAAAGTTTATTCGAAATGTATAACAAGATTGTTCTTTAATTAATCGTAATTAATTCAGAAGTGAATCCGTTCAATCGTTCAAAACTGACGGTTTCGCTCGCGAGTAAAGTTTTAATGAAACAAGCATACGCTCCCGCACTCAAATTGATCAAGCAATCTGTGTAGCACTAAAAAAATCCGAAGTCTATAGATGTTCTCTCTCTCTCTCTCTTTTTCTCTCAAAGATACCTGCAATTTTTTTCGTTCTCTTCGTAGCACTTCAACGGGCAACGCCTACATGGCGGCGCAAATAAAGACGCGCTCGGACACACCAAACGCCATCGCGTGCCAACAATCCCGTTGGCCGCGAGAAATGATTTATCGCCTTGCAGTAACAATTTTGACGAGCTGTGCACCAGTATTTGATGTCCCGGTCGCGGCTACGAATCCTCGAGATTTACCGCTATGCGTGTCATACGCGGCATGCCTCTGTGTTTCGCTCCGCGCTGTCGCCGACGGGGCTCATTCATCGCTCGCGGGCGAACTATAACCCGATAGCATAAATCCGAGGGTCGTCGCGGATATACAAAACGCGGTACGCGGTCGCGCGTCTACTCTACATGCTCGTCGTCTCGATATAAATTCGCGATTCGGGCGGGGGATATACCACGACATTTCGCGCGCGGGAGGGTATTTCACGCGCCACGTAATTACCACCTCGCCGGATTGATTTTCCGTTCGTTCAATGGAACGATACCCCAATTGCTCGCCCACAGGACGCGGTCGTGTCAAGTTCTCCCGCACAGTCCAACACGTTCACGTAAACACACACACACACACACACATAATCTTTCAAAGTGACTCTCCGATTGGCTGATTGGTGGAAACTGCGTACGGCCGTTTGTATCGGCCGTCTCTCGTGAAAAGAATCGCCCCTTCGCGACGACATGAAGGAAATTCCCGGTGGCAAGGGAACGGGTCGACTCGGGTATTGAATTTTCGTCCTCGGGTCCGTCGCGCTCGACCCTTTCCTCGTGGGTAACGACCGGTAGCGATTTTTCTCGTTTTAACACCCGAGCGAAGGGACAAGCTTCGGGAGAAAGGAGGGCTATATGTACCGGTGGATGAATGGGACGCTGGTGCGAACGAATAGAATTTTAGAAGAACTCTCTCGAGCGCGCGAAGTGATTGTCCGATGTGTGTGGGTTTACGTGTAATTCCGAACTAGCGGGCCGGAACAAAAAGAAAAAAAAGAAATGAAACGCGTTTTCTATCCCGATAATTAATAACGAACATATAAACGTTCGGTTCAACAACGAGAGACGACTATTAATCAAACCGCTTGGGATTATTTTCAACAAACCGTGAAAAATTCTTACATCTATCTCGAGACGCCGAGATTTAAGTCGGCCATTAATTTGTGACGCTCGTAAACTTTTGAGACCATAAATTTTTTTTTTTTTTTTTTCAAAAATTACCTCTCAGAATTGCGGAAACTCGCGGATCCGCCACGGAGAAAAGCGTATTGTACTCAAACTATTGATCGGTAGTGGTGCGGCGGTAGGTAGTGGCCGCCACCAATGCCAGTAATCTCGACCATACTTTACGCCGGCGAATGCAACCTCGATCTCGAACCTTGGAGAGGATTTTACAAATTAACAAAAAAAAAAGAGAGGAGATAGAGACAGAGATAACGAAAGCGCGCAACATCGAGCGGGCTGCTTTAAGCGACTCGGTCGGGCGAGAATTTTCGAATCCCCGGAGCTGTCGAGAAAATTCGCGCGGCCATTTCCAGACTTGAGAATTTCGCCATTTTCCCCTGTATTGTTATCGCGACTACATTTTTCCTATATTGTTATCGCGACGGCGCGATTGAAATAAAATAATGTCACAGCACACAGACCCGCGCTACGCTCATTACCGCTCATTACTCATTTTTTATCGCGAACCCCAGCGCAGTCTTTTTTTTTTTTTTTTAGAAAAAAATTTATTCGCGTAATACATCTGCATTCAGCAATTTTCACGCAGCGTCGAACATCCCCTGCTGCTTTTTGCTTTTCCTTTCCTTTCCTTTCCCGGAGACTCTAACGAGTCTCATTCTGCCGACTATTCCCGGGGTAAAGCCCGAATTGTCCGTGGGCCGCGTTTAAAATTTAAGACGGCTTAGCGTCTGCCAGGGCGCTAGAGATTATCGGTCGAATTTAAATGGAAGGCGCGTTTAAATTTCAACACTCGCTCGTATCTGGAAACTCGGACTCGTGCGAGGAGAAAGTTCCGTGTTGAGATAACTATCGGGCGCGTTTAAATTTGACGAAACGAAATGGTGTACGCGGTATATTTCCGACCGAGGATTTTTCTACCGTGTGTCGATACTCGCTCGTGAAGAGAAAAAAAAGAGAGAGAAAGAAAGAGAGTGAGAAAGAGACGGACAGACAGAAGCGCATGAATTTCCGGTGGGAATGCGCGATGGTTCGAGCGAAAAGCTCTCTTTCGGAACGAGTATTCACCGCACATCCGGTAACGACTTGAAAAAGTTCGGACAGCCTGCCAACTTTCTCGGTTACGTGAAGACCGACGAAAAGTGCCTTCTGTCTCGAGTTCAAGCGCTCGTTAAATCGCGTGATCACCTGTTGGCAATTTCGTCGGCGAAAGAGATTCGATTACGTCAATCTGCGCTCCGATTGACGAAGTGAGATATAATGTAATCTGATACTTGATGCTTTTACGCCGTGTGTTGGAAAAATTCCTGAAGATGGGTTTTACCGCTGATACTGTGCTCAGAGGCTGCTCTTGAAACCCTGACGATGTGAAAGCTTGAAATGTCCACGAAACGTCGATGCAAAAGTGACACTAACGTTTATAAAATATTTTCTCGTTTTGGCTTTCGAAGATTATTGAAATACAGTGTGTTTATATTTATATTAGCTAGTTTGAAGATAATTTTAAAAAAGAGAGAAAGAGAGAGATAGGGAGGAAGGGAGGGAGATAGAGAGAGATGCGATAAGCGCGTTGCCGCGAACTGATGCGTGCAAATGTATCGTGAAACTCTCCGCATACCGTCGCGCACGGGTAGTACCTTCTATCCGCGGTTACAATTGGAACTGAATTTGCCGTGAAATTGGATGGATCATAATATCCGTCTCTGTTGAGAGTCCGTTTGAAGAGCTTTTAATAAACGAGACGTGGAATTTTGTTAATCTCCATTGAAGGCGAAATTCGGCAGAAATTTGTGGTTTCGACATCTGGCGCGAGACGATTCTCCCTCCCGTATCGAAATGAATTTGCGGAAACGCGAATTTCGCCAAGCACTCAACTGTACGTATACACGCGAGCGAGTACCGTCGCTGTACTAAACGTCGTCGTCGTCGATTCGCGACAGTGTGCGCGCGAAACGTCGCGCACACACGAAATTGTAATGAACGACCTATAGAATTTCCCGCGAAGAGCCGTGTGTGCTTTTGAAATGTATGAGAAGACGACGTGCCGCACAGAAGGGGATGCGCGCCGCGGTCTGGCACCGCGCGGGAAAAACAAGGAAACTTGACTCGATTTTCCCAGCGAATCAAACCCAGCGTCGGTCTTGTTTCACGCCCGCGGCCGTATTAATCCATCAGATCGTGTGCGAGCAATTTATCGGCGTGCCGTGACGCGCATGCAAAACCGCACGCCGCCGTACGACGACGACAACGACGACGACAGCCGGAGGAGCAACGGTCACGTCTCCGTCATCAAAATGTGCCGTCGTCGTCGCGCGCCATTGTTCCGCGCGAGGAGTTTCGCAGTTTCGCGATTTCGACGAAAGAAATCGAGTCTCTCGCGAAAACGCGCGAGGAAATTCAGTCGCGGCTTAATGTCACACGTTGAAATCCGTCTCAATCCGTCTTTCTATCTTACTTCTTCTCTATATCTTCTTCTATGTTCTTCCGATGTGTCGCTGCATCTCGTCGACGACGAGGAGAAAGAAAGAAAAGAGAGAGCGTAACCGAGAGGTAACGAGTTTCACAAAGAGCGGTGGCTTTCGCGTCGGTGGCGTCGGTTCTCTCGTCGATGCCACTCCAAAAACGTTTCGCGAGATGCTACGGGCTTGTTATTTTTATTCCGATCGTTGTTGCGAAACATCCGCCGCGCGCAAAACTCTCGTCCCGATCGTGTTACGAACGGGATGTAAACGGAAGGTGAATTACTAGGTATCGAGAGTGTAGTATCCAGGTTCAAACGCCGGCTCTTTCTCTCTGTGCCGACCGATATCGCGCGCGCGTGCACACACACACAATTTCCTCAGTGACATTAATCCTTTCGGCGCAAAATTTCCCTTCACTCTCTTTCGCTATCCGCTACAGGATTCTTCGTGCCAATTGTATCAGTTGTCATCGCTACGTATTTTATTTTCGCTTTTAATGAACCTCTTTGACGAAATAGAAGAGAAATATTTTGCTCCATTTTTTATAGAATAATTTAGTTGTCGGCGCGCGTCGCGCATCGCACGACGATACGTCAAAAACCGATCGCTAATTGACAAAATTATATTCGCGATAATTATAGAATATGTAATTGAGATGTGACAGGTAATCGAGATGTTCTCTGCGGGAGATCAAACGAATTAAGCGCGCAAAATTGATGACCGTTATTCGAAAGATTTCGCGCGAAACCCGAAAATCAATCGCACAAACCGAAAGGGGTGGGTTTTTGTTCTTTCCGTCTCTCCTTGAATTGAATTTCTTCAAACTTATATCTCGCGCGTGAAATTATCGCGATACTCCCGAAGATACACACACCCACACCCCTACACGCGCTCATCCCGATATATCAAGGCGGGGAAAATAGGGTGCGACGCACGCCGAGAGCAATTGCCGGTTTCGATACACGCACACACACGCGCCCATATACAGGTACACACATATATACGCACTGCACACGCTGCAGGTGAAACTAAAGCTTAACACGTCAAACGTATAATCGCGCCCCATTTTTCTCAGAGGGGGCTGTTTGAGCGCGGTCGAGCGGGAACGTACCCAGGTAGGTGCTGTTGGTAATAACCCAGAAGAGTTTTAGCGGATCGACCATTAAACCACGTTCATCACATAAACGAGCCGGTCCGATGTGGATGACGGACCCAAAGCCAGACCACCGCTTCCGCTACGTCTGATGTATCGTCGGTGCACCGTTTCCGGGATCTCTGGATCTGCGGTCGCAATTGGTCGCGCTCGGGCACACACTTGGGCACACACGCACACGCACACGCGGAAGAAACAGCTCAGGAGGAACGCATTTATCTTCGCATCTCAAACTAGCTGACCGCGACCGACCGAATGACCGTGGCGTTTGCACACACTGCCACCCCCGAGGAGTGCACGCGTTATCACAATTCTCAGGAAGAGATATTCCACCAGGAAGAGATCGCGAGATATTCTCTCGTAAACAAAAAGAATTTCGCGAAAACGATCTTTCGGAGCGCGCGCTCCTCGCGCCAACCGCTTCCAATCGCTTCTGGCGTTCCCGCCGCGGTCGAGCCGCGCGCGCGCGTTATCTCGCCACGGGCCGGCACTGACTTGACATCGGCATTTTTCTCGCGGCGGTGTACCTTGGCGCGCGCTGTCAGCCGCGCGTGCACACGTGCGAATACACAAGGTGGGATATACGCTGGACCGCGGTTGTATGGGAAAAAAAAAAAACAAGTACACCTCAAGCCAGGTGTGAACGAGAGGAGCGCTCGAGAGAAATGGAACAACGCGAGAAAGGGGAAGAAGAACTTGCGGAGCGCGCGAGTGGACGAAGACTTCGACGAAGCGAAGGAAAAGAGAGGATGGACGAGGGAGAAGAGGGAGAGAAACGGCGTCGGCGTCGGCGTCGACGACAACGGCGGTGGTAGTATAGTAGTGGTGGTGGCGGCGGGATTTTCTACGCTCGCGAAGCAGCAGCAGCAAGCACAGACTCCGCGCGCGGACGGACAGCTACGTGCGATATCGCACGCGGACGAAAGCAACGAGTAACAACGGAGAGAGAGACCGGCGGCGGCCCGCGGGGGCCCAGATTTGCGCAGCCGCGCCAAATCAGTCGAGGGTGGAGGAGGAGGAGGAGGAGGAGGGTGGTTGCGCACAATCCACCTCTCAGTCAATATACTGTGTCACCGCGTAACACAGAACGCGGAATCGCCGGAATGCGGTCCGCGCAATAGGTGCGCACATACACCTGCCGCCCGGAGCGAGACGCGCGCGATTGCGACTTGGACGCGTGTCGCGCGACGACGAGCTCGGCCGTGGCGATAACATTCTCTGACGAGAGCGAAACGAAAGCGTGAAGAAGCAAATTGAGAATTCGAACGAGTGCGAGGGTGGTGTGTCATATTTGAAAAAAAATTGAGAGAGAGTCTCGAGAGTTATAAAGTTTTTACATTTTTCAAAAAGGGTGAGAAACGTTAAAGAGTTACATAGAGTCGTTTCGAATTCGCGGACGCGCGCGCGATACGTGTTGTAAAATATTTTTTTTTTTTTTCGAAAAAATATAAGAACTCGCAGAACGTTCGTTTTTTATTGAAATGCGTGGTGTGATGTTTTATTAAATATCTCACCGAAGAGTGAAGATATAAAGTCGCGTGAGATTAATGCAATTCTGAATCCACTATTTGTATCTACACGCTACTCCATGAGTTGTTTAGCTCATTAATCGAGGATTGGAAACAGAGCCGAATGCATACCGTGACGTAATCACTACACATTTAATCACTTTGGCATTTCCACTGTTCGATCAAATGTCCGGACTGGTAGACAATGAAGCTTCTGTATGAATTATACCTCGGGAAAGTGCTATACGGAATTACAGAAATCCTCAAACATATTCCATAACTGCAACGCCGGCGATAATAAACCCGTTTCGCAAAACACACTTCCGTCACAAACATTTTCATTGTAAAATAAATAATTTACTTACCGCCAGTCCATGATTTTCATTAATAAAAAAAAAAAGACGACAATAAAATGAAACGTCATTGAAACACGATGAAAATATCTTGCGTTGTTAATTTACTTCAATCTCTCGATCAACACAACAAAAGCAAATTTTAACATCGTCAGAACTAAGATTTTTTTTTTTTATGTAAATTAAATGAAAGGACGAGACGCGCGCGGGTTATTCTTTTCTCGAATATCTCACGATTTCTTCATCTCAATATTCGCGTTCCCTCACATCTTCGATGCTCCGAGATCTGTATTTCGAATAGTTTCGCAGATCGGGGGGACGAAGAAGGGGGGTGCGTCGTCGCGCACGTGCTCGGAGTTCGCGGCCGACACGCTCGGCTGAATTCCAGAATTTCAGCATTTATTCAGCGCTCTATTTCAGCGTGTCTCGCGTTAAATTCGGAGACGCGCGTCTCTCCGTTCCCTTCGGGGACGGTCAGAGAGAAAATGTAAATAGACGACGCGATTTCGTAATACGTTCTTTCATATATGTATATACACTTCCAGCCGTCAAACACGGAAAGACGGAATGTCTTATTCGCATTCCGGCATGCGAAATATCGCGATGCCGCATCTCCGTGAAAGGAGAGAGAGAAAGATGCTCTCTATTTCCTCTTTCAAGTGTCGAAGCTTCACGTTTATTGGCACACTTTCCACGAGAGAGAGAGAGAGAGAGAGAGAAAGAGAAAGAGAGAGAGAGAGAGAGAAAGAAAGAAAGAAAGAGAACACCTTACTTCAGAAAGAAGTTCAATTGAGAAAAAGACGGCCGCCGCTTTTGCAGCGAGTTTCAAAGTTAAATATCTTGTTAACTCTTTATTCAAAGTCCATATGAAGTTGACAGCAAAATTCCCGTGATTTAGTCTTAACAAAAAAAAAAAAAAGAATTAAATCCAACTTTCGCGATGGGACGTATTCTCTGAAGGAAATTAATTGCGTTGTTCCTCCAAAGAGAGAGAGAGAGAGACAGAGAGAGGAAGATATGAAACACGATAGCAACGTTATCAGAGAGAGACGTGAGTGCGCGTACAATATGGATAGTTAATAGCGCTCGTCAACAGATTATTCGAGATTACAGCGAACATCCAATACCCCCAAACCGGCTGTTTAAATATACAGTTACATTTGCTTTGGATTAAAGCTCGCTGCGTTAAATCTCCGGCCGGCGCGCTGCTCCGACAGAGGGGAATGTGCGGAATGCGATCCGCAAATCCGGGACATTCTACGACGACGTTGCACCGTAAACAGCATCGCCAAAACACCGGCTGTTGCAGGCCGAGCAAAGATCCGTGGTGGAGGTTTCTATATTATGGCGAATATTGTGGCCTCTTCTCCCTCTCCTTCTCCCTCTTCCTCTGTTGAGTAATTGAGCGCACGGAATACTAGAATTACGGCCCCCGTCTTCTAGTTATAACGAGGATCGATGCGCGAGAGATCGGGTGGAGCTTTCAGACGGTATTATGGAAATGACGAAATAGATTAGCCCCCTCTCCTCCCGGGTCTATCTCGTGCACGTCAGCGATTCTCAACGCGAGCAACGCCGAGTAATTGCTTCCTCAAGGCTCGTAAAAATCCCCCCCCCCTCCCTTACCGCGATAAATCTCTCCCGCCGATCATTAAATGGCTCCAATTAACGTGAGAAGCGCTAATAAGACCGGACAGACTTGCCGCTACGTGAAGAAGTTGCGGGATGAATTGCGCGCTCGGAGGACTTTTGCGCCGCGGGGCGGAATTTACGGTCTGCCGAAATCTCCCACGGATCGACCCACGTGTATGTAGTACGTGTACATTATTATAACGCGTCTTGTTAAAATACGCGCGTCGAAAAAGTTTCGCGCGACGGCTGGCTTTTAAACCTAAGTTAAATGGCAGTCGCCGGGAAAAAAGGATGTCAAGGTACTTTTAATGAAAATCGTCCGCATAGTTTTTAATACACAAAGTACGTTCAACTTACGTTGGATTTAGTTTCTCTTTCTCTCTTCTTTTTTTCTTATATTCTTCTCTCTTGTATCTTTTACTCAATCGTATAATTTTTAAGCTTGTCTCGAACTGGTTTACGCGGTGAAACCGAGCTCTTCGTGACATCGAAACCGGCCTAATCGGACCTCTCTGTGCGTTTGATCTGATCGTAGAAGTTGAGAAACACTCTTGAGCGATGGTCTTAGAATTTAAAAAATCTTGCATAGTCACGGCGAAAATTTGCGAAGAGTTTCGCGCATGTGTTCGAGCAACCGCCTTCGGCGTCTCTTCTGTCGAGACGTTACCACGATCCGCCGGATCCATCATCCTTCATTGAATATCGTCAAAGAGTATTTCGCATTCAGCTCTGACACTCGCTAATCTATTCCCGAACACGACGGACGAGATCGTTCGCCGATGTTCTGACTTATATCTTCGCTAACTGCCGCGTTCCGATTCCGAACGAAACTTCGGCCTGTATATATCGTGGAAAAAAATTTTTGCCATTATTATACGGCCAGCAGAAAAAATAATTTGCCCGCCTGCTGAACCTTTCGTTTTTCCAAAACAAAATTGTTGTTTGATTTATTAACTAATCTTCTTGCTTTTCCAGCGAAACATTTTTTTTCTCCTATTTGCGAAACAACTTTTATTTTGCACGCGTCACTTTTCCGATAATTAAATTATCGCGATTAACTTTGTTTCGCGAAACTATCGATCGTACGTAAGAAATTATCTCGCGCAATAATATTCGAAACGCGCGTCGAGTTTCTCTCACGAAAATTCTCAAAATCATAAACGCTAATGAGAACAAAGAAGATCGGGCCCGTAACGCGATTCTTACGCGTTCCTAAAAACCCCCAATGAGATTCGTCAAAGTCAGAAAGAAGGATTTCGCGAATATTTGTTATTACAGAAAACTCCGAGTTTAAGCGCGGGAAATCTATCGCGCGAAGAAGAACCGACGTGTATAATAAATAACAGACGAGGCAATTTACCTCGAAAGTTGTTGCAAACTTTAAAGCAGACCCGAACGTTTTCGAAGGAGGAAGAGGAGGAGTATGTATTGCAATCTACGCGATGTTGATGGGGATGATGTCGATAATATATTGCGGCGCGACTGACGCGAGAGACGCCATTAAGCACTCTATTCCTGAGACAATTTCGTGACTTTCTCCCCTCCCCCTCCCCCGACTCGCTCGATTACACGAGACGTGTACGTTACTACAACATTACGTCGAGCGCACAAACAATTTCCTACAAACCGATGACATGAGATATCGATTTTCGGATTAAGTCGATCGCCGGTTAAGCCGCACGCGAACCACATCTTCGCGAGAAGCCGAATCCTGATGCTACCATGCGGGAGGATTTGACGATAATGCTGCTATTTTTTCTTGAATCATCGTATCACGAGAAAGCGATTCGCGTCTCAGAGGGAAATTGATATTTTTTATGTGCGAATGATCGCATCGTTTTCGCAATTTTTACGAAACGTCTTCGATCTGAAATCTTTAACACGGAATTGAAATTTGAAAGAATAGTCTCAACGTTTGACGAGATATGTGAGAATTAAACGCGCGCTAAGCCGTTTTGATTACCTCACATCTGCATGTGCAATTACGCGATTTGGAACATAGTAAAACGAATGAATAAAAACGCACACGCTTTTGCAAAAAGAAACTTATTTACGATCCGCGCGCAAAAATCTCGCCAAGCTAACATAAATCATGTTCTTCTTGCGGTGAGGTTTTTGCTTTCTAAAAAGGAGCGTTTTGTGATTCGCGTACTTTTACAAACGACTCGGTTGAAATTGAGGTGCAGACCGCGCGTTTCGTTCAAGAGCGACGACGACGACGACGGCGGGAAGTTGTTTGCGCGCTCGCGACAACCAAGAGTGCATCCAATCATCTCTCTCTTATATTAATCACAGTTCCGCAAAGAGCGTCTTATTCAAGGTGAAAGCAATCTTCGCGTCGCAAGCGAGCACGTGTTTGTTTCCCATCGTCTGATTTAGATCTTGATAATTAAACGCATTTGACGCGCCGTCCACATTTTGGAGATAAACTCGAATGACGGATAAATCATTGATAAGATTATATTTAACGTCATACTGGAAAGGGGGTAAACCCCCGCCCCGCCCCGCTGTAGTGGTCACTAATTGGTTTTCAACGCGGTGGCAATATATTTCGAGACGAAAGGAACAATCGGCGATTATCCGCGTTGATGTAATTTTTCGAAACAAAAAACGTGTTTGACGAAATTTTAAACATGGCGCAAACCCGTTCGCTTAACCATGCATAGAAACTAATTGCATTGCAATTGTTTACGTGAACGTGCGATAATGAGTTTCGCGCGTTCGACTATCATAAATACCTGGGCTATTAATACGACGATCAATTTAGCGGGTAATAATCATGCGCAACGCGTCTCCGCATAATTAGTATCAATTTCACAGCTAACTTATTTAGGCGATACGGCACGAACGAAGACCAGCTGTTTCGATGCCACGGTACGATTCTGATGCATACGTTTTACGTTTCGTCAAGTTTGACCTAATTATTTACGCCAAACTCGTTCATTTTGCGTAAAATGGCGGAAAAAGAGCAAATGCAACGTAAATAGCTTGACAAATATGCAAATTTATCGAAAGTAAAACAGATTTTTGTCGCAAACAAATTGTCGTCGCACATCGGAACGGCCGGGGAAAAACTCCTGTTCCGCGCGAAAAGCTATTTACTATGTTAATATAATTGTTCAATTGCGATTTTGCAAGAGACTGGCATTTAACATTTAACGATCTTTGTTTATGTAACATGCACGATGTGTGTCTCCTTTGCGATGGATATTTCACCGCAACCTTATCAGGGACCCGCACGCACGTTAACGCTTGAAAACTCGAGCGTAGGATATTTTCTGTGCGAGGGAAAAAGCGTGACACTATCGGCAAAAATATCACAAGTGTTTTTCTCGATGATCGGCGTGAGCGGCTCGTCGTAGTTTGCGGAAACGACGTGCCGAGTAATCGCGCGCGCAGAATCTAGAGACTCGATAAAAAACGAGAATCTGCAGATTCCCACGACAAGTGGTACAAGTCGTTGACGGGCGCGACGACGTTCGCGCTTATCGAAAATTCTATTCTCCGCGCAAATTCATGCGAGATCACGAATCCCCCCGTCTGCTCGGCCACGCGCGCAAAAACGCGCGGGACATTGATGCGCACACGTGTAAAGTTTTTTTTTTTTCGTTCTCTTCGACGTGTTTGAGATTTTTTTCGCGCAAGTTTCAAATCCAACTCTCTTAATTCGCGACTTGAAAAGTTCGCGCTCGTTTCCGCGCTTGACGTCGCGCTATTGATGCGTAATAAATATTTTTGCGATATTTATTGTTCGCAATTTTTTATTGTTCGTTGTGCGGTTTCAACGTTAGTCCGTCGATATTATTTTTTCATTTCTTTATGGATACTTGATGAATACTCGAAAATCCGCAGGCTCCCGAGTTGAATTGTTAAACGGCTTTGATATTTTTTTTTCTACCAGTCACGCGTTCTCTTTTTTTTTTCCAGCGAGAATAATTCATAATGCAAAAAACGATAATAGAAAGCTTGACGTTCACGGTATAGCGTGATTAAATATGAAACTGGTCCGCGCGCGCACACACAGTTGAGGATAGACTAAAATAAATATACTCGCAATATATTAATTTTACTTTGCGGCAATTTTATTGTAAAATGATTGCTCGCATTACGTAATATGTGATATTCATACGATAAAAAAAAAAAAAAAGAAATCTGTTATAGCATTACTCGCATCGAAAGATTACTGGTTTTTAATTGAAATAAGTTTTTAATTAAAAAGAGAATTTAATAAAATGCGCGTAGAAGATGTTTCTACAATATTATTTTTATAAAAAATAATTCTATAATATTTGATATAAATATTTAATATTTTTTTTGTTTGATATAAATATTTAAATCTAACAAGGGAACACTCTCTTTTTATATCCAATAACTATACGTCGATAAAAGAAAGCAAACTGAATTAATTTATAAGAAAGGTTTTGATTTTGAAAAATATAAAATATTGATTTCAGAGAGAGAAGGAGAAAGAGAGAGAGAGAGAGAGAGAAAGAGAGAGAGAGAGAGATTTTCATAGATTTTCCGTCCTCTTATCCGCATGAAAAGACGTTCCATCTTAAAAGTACAATGGCGCTTGGCTGATAGAGCCATTCCTAAGCGATGGAGTTGTAATGGAATACTGTTTGAACCCTTCGCCCGTTTCGCTTGTCGAGTGGAAAGAAAAAGTGAAATGCTTCAATGTCGGAAGTTTCGTTCGGTCTGCTGACTTACTTGGAATTAATTTTACCAAGAGGAAGAGAGGAGAAAAGATATAATTTCAACCGGAAGAGTGTTACTTGCGATTAATTCCCTAAGAAATGGATTTACAATGACAAAAGAGGCGGACGAAAGGATGTTAAACGTCGAGCGTGAAAAGTCCCTTCTCACAGTGATAATATTCCTCATGCGCTCATTTATTCGTGAAATCATTTTGTCGTAAGTTTGGAGCAAAATCTAATTTGCAGCGCAAATAATTGCGTTAGCTATTTTAGTTATTATCGCAAGAAGCCAAGCGCAATTTATTAAATGACGCAATTTATTAAATAATTAATTTGTTACGCTCGCGCGGAATTTCCTCCGGCTTGATGAAAAACAACAATCTCGAATAAACGACGACGAGCGTGATTGACAGAAATCAATGAAGCGTTCGCATAATTTTGTAGAATGATGAGACGATGAGAGTTGTTGTTTGTTTTAATGGTCACATTAAACCAATTATTAAATTGAATATCGAATTGAACTTTGTTTGATATTCCCGCGCTGTGTGTGTTCGAATTTCGTAATTCGAAATATCGCTTCTCTAAAGTAAAATCGAACGTCAAAAGAGACAAAAGGCGGGAGAGCGAACTGGCAATTAATTCACTTTCGAGAGGGATGCATTTTGCGCGGAATGAATTTGCGCATCGATCGCGATATGCATCCCATCTTAAATCGTCGCATCCCATTTGCCTCTGTAAATGCCGGGAATTGCTGGTATGCAATCTAGAGCGGTGATGACATGACTGAGTCGACACAACGCGATCCTATCGATTCCCGGTTCCCCGGTTGCATAGTTTGAAGACAATCCCTAAGATAATGATTGACCGGCTGTATCAACATCCGTGAGCTGCTGCGCCGCCCGTGTATCGTAGACGGAATGCGGCGAAAAGACTTTTACCCGCGCGTGCAGATGTTTCCATGAAGAGGAAGAAATACGCGGTAATTGAAGCGAAACTTTGGGACATTCGTTACTCCGGGATTCTTTAAGAAAGTAAGTTTCTTTCCCCGAGAAAGGATCTCCTTTCGTCGTTTTCTCCGCGCGAGCGCAGAAAACTTTCTCATTTCAAGAATTTTCAGATTTTCGCGTCCTTCTCACTTCTCTTTCCCTTCTCTTTTTTCGAACGAATAAACATACAATTCGCTATTATGCTAATAAAGTTCAGCGGGGAAAACTGCGCGGGACTTCGTTTGAGAGATTAAAAGTCCGAGAGGGAGAAGGGGGTGGAAGGAAAAATTAGTGAGCACCAGTTTGTATTTTCGCCGTCGTAATCACGACTCGGCTGCTCGCAAAAACGCTATTATACAATTTAAAACTTCGGCGATGACTCCGATTCGCGGAGTTTTAATCGCTTTCCGTTGTTCTCTCAGCCCTTTCGTTCTATTATCACGCTTCACGCTTAGTCGGTGAAATTGACGTTTGCTTGACGATTGTCATTTGCATTACACCAAGCTAACGGACACGCGAGATATCGCGCGCGTGCGCAAGCTTGTCTCGAAGATTAGATGCAACCAGATGCGCGTCATTCAATTTCTGATCGTAGGTCTTGATTGTAATAGCGCGCATATGAGCTGGATGCGGTTTCAACGATATATCCCGTCTTTGGTATTACGGGAACGATATTGGACGTAATATCGCGCTCTCTATCTGCCAGTCAAGATATTTCAATTATCGAAAGATAATGACCGAAACAAAGTCGATTTGTTATTATTTTTTTGTTTTACATTTAGCAATTGTCAACTGTCGCTAATGTAATACAAAAAATATTGATATTTTTAAACCAGCTTTAAATTTAAATTAAACAATTTAGACCAAACGGCTGGGGAGATACCACGGGTGTAGGCAGCTCGTAATTAAACGAAAGACTCAATTAAAATTTTTGGACGTTTCGATCATTTATTTTTGATCGTCCTCAGCAAATAATCACTTTAACAAGAAAAAACAGGACTTGACAATAATATAAAACATACTAGCCGCCTTCACCCGTTGTATCCCAGCCTTTTGGTCTAATTTTTTGATACAGAAAAGTATAAAGAATGATTCTTTAAACAAGCAAATGTACGACAAAAATAGTTTCAGCAAAAATAAACATTCAACAACAACTGCCGTGCTGTTTCATTCGCTGGAAATTTAACTGCGTAACTTCTTCAACCGGATTATGCAACCATTCCCCCTCAAAACTCCCATAAAAGACACGAACGCTATGGAGGCAGCATCATGAGTGCAGATGGCATTAATGGATCGGAGCATCCGCTGTAAAGCAATCGTAGCCGAAGGGATATCGTATCGATCGCTCATTGGCTATGCATCGCGTCGCGTTGCGGTTATCGCGGAGGGATGGAAAATAGCGGGTATAATCCGCGTTGCAAAGCGTGCGGATTTTAACCAGCGCACACACAACCGAAACCCCGGGATGCACACGCGCGCGCGTTCTCTCTCTCTCTCTCTCACTTGAAATATAATATCGCAACGCTAGGGCAAACTTCTGGAAAGCTTCCAGCGCGTCGACTCTCGTTCGCGCGTTACTACGGCCAAGGGCCTCAGGGCACTTGCGGCCCGGCGCATGGAATTTGGCTAATAATCCACGGCGCAAATTCCGCAAATTTTGTTGCTGCGGCCAGCAATGGATACATATATATATATATGCAAAACGTATTACGAAAGTTAATCCCTCGATCAACATTGAGACGGCCGCAATGCGGGATCGGCGCGGGAAAACGCGCCGCTGCAAACGCAATAATCGCCTCGATGTAACGCGCGCGCACGTTTAAAACTTCCGGCAGCGAGCAATTCCGGATGATCCCGTTTCTCCGATCCGCGCACGAACAAGAGAGAGAGAGAGAGAGAAAGAGAGAGAGAACGGATTAAACGCTACGGCGTGACGTCATTTTGTCTCTATTCAATCAGTACTTACTCCCGCAGAGCATAATCCTTTCCTCTCTCTCTCTCTCTCTCTCGATATAATTCGAATTACAACGCCGGAATTAATTCCGGTACATTGGTCCGCGTTCTGATTGCGGAATTAGCCCTAAACGTGATCGGATGACTAATGTTTGTGTTTACAGTAAGAGCATGGATTTCTCCAAGTGGATTTTGGCGCCAAGCAATATCCTCAAGTAAAACGCAACTTTGTTAATTCAAGTAAATTTTAATTCGGAATCATTTCGCGGGTGTTAATTTATTTTTCACGAGCTTTAATTATCGAGACGCTCATGTCACTCTATAAATTCACAGTTGATTGCATCGTTGTGTTTTTTTTCTTTTCACAACACACACACACACATCCGTCATCGAGAGAAATCGAAAACATTGCTTGTCGATGATAACTTCACGAAAATCAAGACATTCCGAGTTTCTCAAGTGCTCAACAAGAAGCGAAATAACATAAAAACACGGATTGAGATATTTCGCGAAATCCATTCGGGGCATTTCGCCGTCGAGTCAGTTGGCCGGAAATCGAGTTCTTACGATTTAACTTACGTACCCGCCAACTTGGCCTGAGAAAACACGAGCGACAGATCGAGTCGACATAAAAATCGTCGGCCAAGTTTGGCGGCATAACTCAGCGGATAAGCTTCGGGCATCCGAGCTAAGTGAAACGGGCAACGCGAACAAATATCCGAAAACAGTTTCCGCTTTACGGCTTGCCGGCGAACTAACTTCGAGACCCCGTGACAACCCGCGAAAGCGCGAGATAGCGGCTTTCGGAGCTTCGAAAGCCATTAATCTTCGGGACCCCGCAGAGTAAACTAAAACGACCAGATGTTGAAGGGAACGAGCTTCATTCCCTTCACACATACACGATCTTTCTTTTATTCAAATTATCATCGCGCCTCGATTTGTAAACTTGAAGTTTGAATTTTCACTCGTTTCCCTGTTAAAGTTCCTTCTTTTTGCGATTTTTCGGATATTTTTCAGCGCGGCAACAAAAATTATAATCTCTCGCAAATCCTTCGTGTTTATGCAAAAAACTTTTCTGCCTTGCTCTCTCACCATCAAACTCTCTGTTCGGCTATGTTTCGCCGATGTGATTAAAATCATATTTTTCCGTTAGCACTTGTTTATCAATTTCTAATGTAAATTTGCATTTTTTTCACATGGCTACAGAGCGCTGTCAAAAAATGTATCCGGCTACGCTATTTACTCTGCCCGATATTCCGTCTCCGACGAAAACAGCGCAATAGACTACATGTCAAAAAAGTTTGCGGATTCGTGTTTATTTTTACCTTTGATATTTTTACGAACACAATGTACCCCCGAATGTTGTCGTGGGTTTTTCGCAGACGACATATTGCAAACATAGTTCGCCAATGAAAGCTTTTTTTTTTTTTAGCGAATGTTGTTTTCTTTGTGACGATTGTTCGCGGAATTATTTATTATAATTCGCGCGCGCGAATATTCCCGTTTCGCGATAACGACATTTATATCGACGCGATTAATCGCGTCGAGGAAGAAATGAACGCGAAGTGACCGCAGATGCGAGAATCGGGAAAAAAAAAAAAAAACATCTGTCAAAGATGCGTCGATTTCGGTGCGCTCTTTCGCGCGTGAATGTCGCCGTATCTGACGTTAATAGCGATTGGATTTCGCGCCCGGCAGAAAATTGGCAAATTCGCGAAACATCGAATCTCCGCGAAGTTCCCGTTAACAGTAAACCGCGCGCGCGCACGCTCGAAATTCAACCAAAAGGTACGAAACACACACACGGTTCCCGGTAACGTTTGTTATTTTCCTGTTATTTCTGGCTTCTATTTGTTTCCTATTTTTTTTTGTAAAAGCTTCTCTGCGAAAAACAGCATGCTAACGACAATCCTCGCGAGAGCGAAAGATATTAAATTTCGTCAAAATTCGGTTTCGGTTTCAGTCGGCAAATACGCGGAAAAATGTGTTCAGCATTTTATATTTTGTTATTTTTTTCGCTGCGACTAATATTCGTTAGTAATTTCTAGCTTGTTGTTTTTGGACGAATAGTTTAAATACGGAGAGATTTTGGAGAGAGAGGTTTATTTAATTTGTGAAGTGAGTTATTTAAACTTGAAAAGTTATGATTTTATCAAATACTTTTATCAAAGTTTGTGAGAAAAAATTAAAAACGCTGTAAAAAAAAAAAATTCTTTCGACTCGAGTTTTGTTTCAACAAAAATTTAATTAACTTTAATTGCTGAGGTACGCAGCGAAAACACTTTCAAACTACGACACGTCGGTTTTTTTTTTTCTTGTCAGACAAGGTGGGCAAATTTCTCAAAGATGCGATAACAGAAGCGAACTGTCGGCTCTCTGCTATGAGAGAATGCTGCGAAAGCTTCCCTAGTTAATACTGAAATGTGAGGACTCCGTAATTAACGCTTGGCTGTTCATTAAACCGTTAAATAACGTAACGTAATTACACGTCTAACGAATAATGATATAAAATGAATTAAATCAACACAGAAATTTTTTATATTTAATCCCTTATCGTTCTATCACCGAATGAAATGGCGCGTATAATGAAATAATAAAAACAAAATGAATTTCGTGCGACTGCCGTGTTACACACACCACGAAGAAAGCAAGTTGTAATACAATATTGTAATTTAGATAACGACTTTGTAATAAAATATTATATTTAGATACGTGGAAAATTACACACAGGATGAACGTATGTTTCGCAATACTTCTGTCATTTTTAAACAAAAAGAACCATTTGCGCGATTTGTAATATTAATTTACGCGTAATGCGATATCGTAAATTTCAATTTTGTTTCGGCTTGGTTATAACGCGAATAACGCGATTACTTCGTGCGTTGCAGTGCGCCACGGAAAAAATTACTGCGAATTTATAATATCAGGTGAGGTTTACTGGTCTTTTTTTTTGTTTTGTTTCGCATTACGCCTGATAAACTTTAGAGAGATATTTGATACATAACGGAGTCGACGTTTCTGTAAAACTCCGCGGTTCGCGTAACAACTAAACGCCGCGCCGCTGGCTGAGCAGCACGTTTTCGAAGAGAGAGAGAGAGAGAGAGTCGAGGGGAGCCTTGCACAGAACACGTTAATCCATTTAGTTAACTAACTTTGTAGTTTACTAAAAAAAGGGGGAGGGGGAGGTGGAAAAAATACAAAACGCGACAATAACCTCCCGTTGCATCGTCATTATTATTACGCGGTCAACTTGATAATTACGATCCGCTCGGCTCGCTCGCTCGCGCTTCGTGTTTAAACAAGTAAGAATAAAATTTTGATGAATCTTCCTAACGCTTCCTGGCATAGCCATCGCAAATTGGATTCGGTATGTACGAAGGACTTTGGGGGTAAAAGTGCCGTTCGCGCGCGAAACATCGAATACGTTATTTCCATTGGGGAAAGCCGGTTAAGTTCCGTCGAATGAATTTTGCATAGGCGCTATGGCATATACCGGCAACTTGGTTTCAAGATTATGGGATATCTTGTGGGATCTTAAGAAACTTTGCGTCGGAATAAACGTACATATATATACATATGTATACGGTAAGTTATAATTTTGTCTCGCGCACACTTTAATGTCCCCTGCTATAGAATCGCTAATTGACTAAGTAAGTAATAACAAAAAACTCTTCATTTTTTTCTCAGAGATGAAAATTGTTCTAATAAGTTTTTCCCACAAGCAAGATCTTGTAAAAAAAATTTTCTTACATGGAAAACCGAAAGCAGAGAGGAGAAATCGTTTGATGTTTCTCACTCACTGGTCTTTTCATCATTTCTCGCAAATCGTTCTTTGATGTTTCGAAAGCGGCGCATCTCGCACGTATATCGCCGAGGCGATGATAATCCCGGAATATAGCTTGTCGGATGCGAGAGACTGACGTCGCGCTACTTACCGCACCTGCGCGCATCGGGACTTCTCTCCGTCATCATTACTTTATACATACAACAAGGCGCGAATTCTCGCAAAGCGAAGGAGAGGAGAAGAGTCCCGGTGACGTGTAAATGCGAAACCGCGTGCATATATATGTGTATGTATGTATATATAAACCGCGGGCGATGTTGGGATAATGAAGCGTGGGATTCTGCGCCGAAAGTTACAACGTCGTGTCATCAATTACGACGTTCGCGCGCTGTATCATCTAGAAATGATCAAGGAAAAACACAGCCGGTCGGATCGATATCGTCGGGAGCGATGGCGCCTCCGGTTTTTGCAATTTTTAATATGCTCGATCGATCGACAACGCACCTCCGCGATCTTTCGGAATTAACGGTGAGTGAGAGAGAGAGAGAGAAAAAAAGGATGCGCATAATAAAGCGAGTCGCAAAAAACAGGAGCAAATTAAAAATTGCAGAAAACACGCCGCTGCACTAATTTCTCGCAAGGCGAAAAAAAATTCCGTCTTTTGTTTTTTTCGTTGCGCGAACGAATCCTATCCGGTATGTGAATTATGCGCGATGACCGGCGCGCGGAAGGAAGGAGAGGAAAAGAGAGAAAGAAAAAGAAAGAGAGAGGTTGCTGCGAAAATCAGAACCGAGAGATCGGAGAGTGATACAAAAGGCCCGGCACTCGTTCAACACGAAACGCGATTGCTGAGGTAAAATTTAATTACTGAGCTATTGAGTATTGGAGAGGAATAAACGAACCGTGCGAAATAAAGGCATCAGATCGAACGATCGATGAACAAACAAACAAAAAAAAAAAACAAATTGCACTTTGAATTCCTCAAAAGCAAAGGAATTCCATCGGTGCATAGTAATTCGCAAAAATGTCATCTTTTCGAAAAAGCGTTGCTATTTTCCGAAATTAAAAAATCTTTAGTCATTCAAATACCGTACCCCGTTTTGGTAAAGTCTTGTTAAAAGTGAAAAAAAAAACAAACGTATGTACAATATTTTTACAAATGTGCAAATTATTTTTACTGAATATTCGCGAGAAATAAAATTTTTTGATACAACATGCGCATATAATTCTCACCTATTTTCTTCAATCTTGTCTTATCTATAAGATCGCGTAGATTCCGTTTCCCACGAAATTTATCACCGACTTAGCGTCGCCGAAAGCTGGAGAGATAAGCGGATTCGTCTTGTGTCCTCGCAATTAAAGAGCGCTCGTAAAGACGAACCACGTCCGTTAATTTTGATCCTCTCAATCCAACTAACCAAACGACTCGCGGGAATGGTCGTTTTAATTGCGACATACAGACATATGTATATATGTATATATGTGTGTTACAAAGTGCCACAAAATCCAGACCATTGCAAAGTGCCTTCGCGGTAACAAAGATCTAACTCGTTGGATCTCATCTGTCTCGAAAAAGTGAAATTCATTGAAAATTGCGGATAATGACGATGATATCAAACGAATATATATATATATATATATACATTTTCATCGCGTAATTTACATAATTTTTGCTCATGTCGCTCGAAATGCGCCGTATAATATTCGAAACATAAACATAATGGACGCAGACTGCAAAAGCGTATATCCGCTCTTACCGGTTATAAACATACACATAATATAAACGAGAATATCTCACATTACCCCCGCGTTTTCTGTATACTTGGATAAAATTTTATGCAAACGTTTTACGTTCCATTATGCTTCGTTCTTCTCGTAAACAACCAACAACTTACACTTTACTTTTACATAGCACCCACTTCGCGGTTTTCTGATAAATCCGTGCAAAAATCCACAATGATGTGCTTTTTATGTGCTTTCGAACAAAATAAACTCGCGCACACTGCATATATATATATGCAGTTCACTTTGCGGTGAAAGAATCGCAGCGATGTGGCTTTTAAGCCTCGATTCTTCAAGCGTTTACCTTGTCTCGGTGTGTCAATGGTTACGACAATACGAACCGTTCCGAGGACAACAACAACAACAACAACGACAATGTCGAGGGAAGTTGCCTTTCGATACAGAAATGCTCCGCCATTTTTCCTCCCCCCGTCATTGTTCTCTCCTTAGAACCTGCTCTGCCTCTCTTAATCGGCATTCCGATCTCGTGTTTTGTCTCGTCGTACACGGGATACGAGGGAATTCAAAAGCGCTGACTCGAATCGGAGCTCGATGACCCGAGAACGTTCTCGTTCGCCGCTTCTCGCTTACGCGTTCGCCGCTTCTCGCTCTCACGTGCGCCGTACATGGCATTGCCGAAATACAAACAGCGAATTGCGCACCGCATTACGTCGATGGTGGTAATAAAGTGTCGTGCAAACATTGTGTTCCCCGCGCGGCAACACAGCGTGCACCCCTCGATGTTTTATCCGTAACAAAAGTTTGTACAAAACGTGCTGAATGTGCGGAAAAGCTTGCTCTGAAAACATGGTCCCGTTCGAGAAGAAAAACTCGAGCTCGCCGGCCAAACACGCGAATTATACTTCCCCGTGTGTGTTACCGTTTTCGCGACGAGTAATGGGATTCTTTCTCTTACGATATTATAATTAACACACGCGCTTTCTTATTTTATTTGCGACGAAATCTAACGTCGCGCAAAAGTCGGTTCATTAACGACAACAAGGGAGGGAAAAAAAACCCCAAAAATAACAACTTCACGACGACTTCAGTCGCGAACATAATATTTTCCTTCCTGCACGGACTATCTGGTTCTTCTAATAATTCGAGACTCTTGTTATTTTGGAAGTTACTTTGGGCGAAAATCGTCAAAAGAATAAAAAGAATGGCGGAACGTGATCTTTTGGCCGAATCAGCTCCTTCAATATCTCACGGATTATAATTGTTTGCGAAGTTCGGTAGCGCGCGAAGTTTACCCCATCAAAGTTCCGTCGCGACTCGATGGATTGGAATCGCGAATGCGCGAGCAACGTGCGAATTGTTGAACGCAGTATTTCCGACGCTATTCCGCTATCGACAAATCCGCGCGAGTTTTTGTAAAATATTTCGGATGTATACGCACGCTCGAGAAAAAAAGCCCGATCGTGCGGAATTACAAAAGTGCTTAGTCCGAGGGGGACAAATATCACGGCAGCGGATATCAGCGCACCCATAAAAAAAAAAAGAGAAGAAATAACGAACGAAGAAGAGGCATGTTTATCACTTATTTCTCTATCGGTGCGCTGCATCGGTGATTTAACCGTAAAGACCTTGGAACACATCCTCGTGTCTTCCAGCTAATGAAGTTCACGAAGTTTATATATAGATTTTTGACGTAAGCGCGTAATTACAAGAGCAATATTTTTACAAGATTTTTCAATATTTATTTGCATGTAAAATACTATTTTACGCTTTTCTGGCTTACGAAGACTTTTTTTTTTTTTTCACGGGTCACTTCGTGCGATTTTAATCAGCACGCGAGCGCGCACGCGTAACTGTGTCTGTTATCGATTATCCGAGATAAAATTTCGAAAACAAACAAAATGGAACGTAGAGAATAATTTAACAAAATCATGAATCTTCATTATCGCGAAGTTTGCCGAGAAAACCGAGACTCTTTCTCGTGGAAAAAAAAGTGGAAGCTCTCATTAAGTAAAGTAGAATTAAAAAAACCGCTAAGATATATATTTCAATTGCTTCGAAGGTTTTTCAAGCTACTTTTACGTCACAGAGAGAGAGAGAGAGAGAGAGAGAGAGAGAGAGAGAGAGAGAGAAAGACGTCTTAATCTATCAAAGACTCTCTCGAGCTGTGTTCAAACTTGGTCGGAATTTCACGCGGCAAGAAGTAGCGCGTGATTTCGTCAGCGCGTTTCGCGTGAAGTTCTCGAACGGAGAGAAGAAGGGCGTACAAAACCTCGACGTACTTTGCATCCGAGATATTCGACGTTCCCCTGAGTCGTCGGAAGTATTCGGAACGGAGATCGCGTTAAATCTTACACTCGATATCACCGAGCGATCCGGGCATTATCTGAAGTCATATCCGTGGGACCTGGCCTCACGATGGGAAGGAGGGAGGACCGGCATCGATATTGTCGTCGGAATATATGGGTTTCCGGGTCAATACGCCGTGACAGGAAGTACGTGCAATAAGGGGAATAGTTGGTGCGCAGCCACCTCTCCCCCTTCGTTTGCGGGAACTCGCAGCTCCGGTGGGCGGCTGTGTGGTAGACGAGACGCTACGGGACGCATTCACAGGCTCGGGGGATCGATATTCGTCACGCAAATGAATTCTCGAATTTGTGGACACAGCGGAAAGTCACGGACCGCGCGAAATGCAACCGCCTGGAAGAGGCATGCGCGCCCCTTCCCGAGGAAGGCGAGCGATTGTCTTCGTCGCGAAGAAACGAGCGAGTGTCGTCGATATTGCGCTGATCTGAGGAAAGCGGAAACGTCATCCGGTCGAATCCGAATTCCGAATACACTCGAATATATATTCGGATTTCGTTGCTGCTCCGAAAGAGAGAGAGAGAGAGAGTCGAGAGTGCGATGAATTCAGGCGGAATGATCGAATAAAACACGATCACGCGGAGAGATGCCTTCAATAACTTGGGAGACGTGTACATAAAAGGTGTATATAAAGAGATTTGTGTATTACACAAGTATATATATATTCAATATTCAACAAAATATACTTATTACATTAATAAATTGATCCTGCGGCGACGATTTGTTCAAAATGTTTTATTGTCGATTATTGAGAAACGTCGAGGAAAAAAACAACAAGAATTCGTTAATTCACATCCGAGAAAACAACGAGAAGTTTCGCAGTACGCGAGATGCGTTTCCGAAGTAAATTATCAAAGTTAACGCGGAATAGACTCGCGGAATCGACTTAATTACGAGGGACTTGTTCCGTATGCTACATAGCGAAACTCTCGGAATCTCTCACGCGCGCGGAATACTCTCTCTCGGAGAGACGTAAACTGTGGCGCGGGTCGGAACCCGGGCACTTTGTACTCGCGTCTTACATATCGTTGACCCAGTATCAAGTTGCGCGCTCTAAACTCCAAGTGCGATGCGAGTTAGATGAAATTTATGAGAAATCGTGGAAAACTTTAAGCTGCGAATGATTAATAACGCCGTTTTCAGTGCCACTCGCGGAAACTCCTTTAAACGTAATCCGCACGAATCATGACCCGTCCCGCTTTATGGTGCTTGTGATGTATACATGTTTGCGAGAGACATTCCTTTCGTATTAATGTTAGTAAAGCATTAGACTCTTAAATCAATAATTAGAAAACTCTTGAACACTTTTATCATATTATGAAATCAACTAAGGTATTCGATTAAGTGCGATACGAGATATACCGCGCGTGCAAATATATGTATATTTATTTATTTTCCTTAAACGTGTAAATTAATATACATGGAAATTCCAATTGAATTTAATTCGAAAATTCACTTAGAGCGCTTGATTTGCATCTCATATATGTAAAATAGCCAATTTACTTCTCTAAGAAAACGGAAATTAAAAAAAAAATCTTCCCTTTTACGAAAAAGACATTCTAGCCCAGGAGTCGATTCGACTCCAAAATTTAATTCGAATCTTCTTATTAATTTGAGGGAGAAAAACGTTTAAGGAGAAAAAAATGAATATATAAATAACATCACATCGCATATTGCCTTCTTATCGATTTTAATACTTTTGGTTGTACATTTTCGCGAGCTTTTACATATAATAACAATGTTTTTTCATTAACTAGTGTGTAGTAACTATTTTTTAATGATAATAAAATAAAACTGTATCTGTGTTCTACATATCTCGTGTATATCTGCCGGCCGTCGGCACTGCCATATTCGATGCGCCATAGGGCACAATCTCGCCTTGACGCTTTCGAGGTTGTCGACGAAATTCATTATTGAAACTGTCACAGATGAATTATACTTCACAAGTGCAACAAAAACAGCGTGAATTCTTCAATACTTTCGAAGCACAACACTGTATTCACATAACAACGCGTTACGCGACTCTGATCATCTTCCGACGGAAAGTCGAAAAAACAACGCGAGAATGATACACCGAGAAATAACTACCGAAATCACTTCTCCCGAGTTTTTCGGAGGCACGATAACTTGTTCCGTAACGCGTGCAGATCGATATTTGGATCAATACGACGGATTGAGTGATTAAACATCGCGAACGCGTCGCACAACTCCAATCTTCTTCCGACGGAAGATCGAAAGACCACCAATTCTTGTTATGTGAATACAGTGTTGTGTTTCGAAAGTATTGAAGAATTCACGCTGTTTTTGTTGCACTTGTGAAGTATAATTCATCTGTGACAGTTGCAATAATGAATTTCGTCGACAACCTCGACGTCGAAAGCGTCAAAGCGAGATTGTGTCCTATGGCGCATCGAATATGGCAGTGCCGACGGCAGATGTATGATGATACACACGAGGTCTTTCGAATGCCGGTTTCTGTTTTCAAATATCTTAAAGTTGAGCGCTAGGGTTCACTCCGTCACGTTAAAGAGCGACTAACGGAATTCGCGACGCAGAAAAAATTTTGTTATCGCAGAAGAGACGGGAAATGTTTTCTTATATTTAAAATGAGATATTGATTTTAGTTTTGTATATAAGCGCGGGGAGTGCGCGCGTACGCGGGGAGTCCCGCGCGCGCTCTGGTGAAGTTGAAGTTTCTCCAGCAATCGCGGAAATCACGTGGAATATGGATTCTGTTCCTAGGCGCCGCAAGCAGAATAATTTCCGACTTCGTCGACGTGATGGGAATTGAATCGTGAAGAGAAAAATAAAGGTCTCGCGGAGACGAGAGAAAAAGAGCGTAAAAGGGATAACAACTCTTCCATCTAGTTCGCGAAGTCGCTAAATGTAGTTTCGCGTCGATCTCGATTTCGTGTTCGTGAAGAAGCATCGCTTGCGTGTACAAAAAAATGAAAAAAAAAAAAACACATGTATGCAAAACTCTCAAGAGCAATCTAACGTTGATTCGTTACAGTCGCGCGTTACACGCGCCGGTATTTTATTTATTTATTTATTTATTTTTTTTTATTCTACTCTCATCTCGCGCAAATTTGTTTTTATATAGTTTATTTATTAGAGTATTTTCTTTAATTCAAGTGATGGAGAGGTTTTCAGTTCCATTCAAAATAGAAATACCGAATGTAATAAATGTTCTGCGCGTGACGGCACGCTGCGTCGTTCAAAAACATTCGCGTAAACAAAATTTTTACGCATTTATCAGTTAAATGCATTTAAATATTTTGTGTATACGACCGTCATAGATATTACATGTAATAATTTTACAAAATTGCGTCCGGTTAGAGAAAAAGCGGATTTATAATAAAAAAAAAATAGCACAAGCAAAATGCGTAGATATATTTTAATAAATGTGTTTTTTTTTGCGCTGTGTATTTTTTACACACACACACACGTTCACGACTTTGAAAGCGTATAGAGAAGTGCATCGCGCGAAAAAGCGTTCCCATAGCATTTAATAGCACGAGCGAATATAACGAGTTACTTTGCAGCGCGAAAGGTATACGAAGAGTCACGTGCCATCTCGCAAAAACTCCCGGGAGAATTTTCTGTCGATGTTGCACAGTTAGTTTTGCCGTCCATGATTCTTTAAGTTCGAGTTGCGCTACATGTGCTCGCATTATTCCCCTGGAGAAAAATAACGTTTTGCTTTTGTGCGCAATACCAAAACTGCTTCAGTGAATATATATATGCGCGCACGTATATACATCGATCTTTTTTCGAAAAACGAGCAAAACAGAAAAATATTAATAAAGATCGATGACACGCGTGTGTCACGAAATATTTTTCGCGTAATGGCTCGGTTGTCTGATGCCTTATATATATATATATATTTGCAATGCGCGCGTATTTCGTTTTCGAAAACATTTGATTCAAAATAATAAACAGAGTCGAATGTACGCGGCAAAGTCATTCATTATTCCATTATCTGCTGAAATAAAAAGAGCTGTGATCGCATAAATCAACGGAGAAGCGATGCAAGCTACGCGGATTAAAAATTCCAGATATCCCGGAACAGTATTTTTCCTCGCTGACAGCTTCCTCGTCGAAGTGAGCGACTCAATCTCCCGTTTCGTACGTGCGTGTGCGTGTGTGTGTGTGTGTGTGTGTATTATTGGGGGTGTGCAAGTAGGCAATACTTGCGACCCGGTCCTTCAAATATGCGCGCACGTGCGAAGGTGCCGGTGTGAAATTAATCCCCAGAATGCATCGCGAAAAGGCTTTTATGGCTTTTCGATACCGGCTTGCACCTGCGTGCGATTTCGCTCCTGTTCGCATTCAACCTGCGTGAATTATTTTCTGTCGGACTGAACGCGCGATGAAACACACGCACTTAGATTGGATAGGATTAATACGCTGTTTTCGCGGACACCGCTCTTTCTCTCTCGCTCAAACCGCTCTCGTGCCGCGCAGGCAATAAGAAATGCATTCGTGTCGAGTGCGTTTGGAAAAAGATCGGATTGCACCAGAAAAGCCGCGCACCAGCTGCAGAACCGCGAGAGGGTAAAAAGCGAGCTCGCGCCGCGCTATGCGTTCCAAAACGATCGGATACGTTCTTCTAATGGATGTTACAAAAACAATCGACAACGTGCTTGCCTTTGGTAATAGACGGAGGTAACACTGGATAAGTGAACAATATTTTTTCTAAACTTTAATAGAGAAAGACTTAGATATTCAATATATTGACAGTTTAAGACTTGATACAGTTTTATGGCAAAAATGTGCCTGCAAGAGTATTACCGGAAGGTATATACGAGACGCGCGCAAAAAAGTCTGATTACGTTTTTATATTTAAGAGAAACGATTTGTAACGACAATCTACTCGATTTTATTTAACTGAAACGAAAATGCTTAGATGACTGAAAGCTCGAAAAATTCCTCTCTCACGCGAATACTCGGTTGCATTACGAGCTCGGTTGGCTCTGCAATGCTTTAAAATCGATCGTGCACGCAAGATCGGCAGTGCATCGCGCGACAGTGTTATTGCGCTCGTTAGTTATCGACGTTAGACCTCGAAGCGATGCATCCTCCGCAGCGTTATACCGGGCCCATTTCCCGTTATGCCGGCGTGTTCTGAGGGCGCCGTCGATGGTTTGTTTACGCGACGGGGAGAAAATTTGCGACGTTACGAAGTTTTTACTGCCGCGCCCCGGCTATATTCTCGCCGCCGCGCGCCACGCTACGATGATGATGCACTTACCAAGTAAGTGCAGTTAGTCGTCGGAGACTAATTGCTTGTCTGGTCTACGCCGCGCGCTCTTTAACATGGCGAACGTAACCCTCCCCGGAAAATCTATGCTCTTAATACGTGACCGGTTTCGCGAAAGAGATGCTCGAACGACGACTCGTCTCAACCCCCCTCGTGCGAGAACAAGATTCCGCGAAATTTCTCTCTCGTCGAGAGAAACCGTCGAGAGACTCGCGTCTGCATTTAGATGCAAATTCGCGCTTTAAATACCTCGAAAAGATTCTTCTGTTCTCGAAGAGAATTTTTCTCTCTTCTTCTTTTTATAACATCGTCACACCTAAAATAGCATCAAAAAGAATTCTCTTTGCCTGAGAGGAGCAATTCTCTGAAGGGGTATCATTTACTCTTAACAAAAATGTCAATTCTCTCTGAAGTCCGACGGTTGAGCGAGAAAATATATTTTAAGTATCAGAGGATATCTTAGAAACACTGACTGAAACGAGAAAGAGAGAGAGAGAGAGAAATATTCTTACTTATTCATTAGAGAAGAGTATCTGTTAAGAGAGACGTCGCAAAGTACGCGCTTCTGTCGCTCGCTGATGGGAGTACACTTTTCTCTCTCGACTGCTCTGCTGTAATATTTATTACGGGAAAAAACTTGTTAAAAGCGAATTTTAACAGCTCGCGAAATATATTTGTTTCTCGCAGCGCTCACGCAGGTGAAGACGGTAATTTTCGAAAAAATGTTTCTTCGCCGCAACGAGAGTCTGTTTTAATGACGTTCTGTGACCATCATCATATATTGATAATGCAATTCGTGTCCACTACAGATTATTCTAACTAAGAGTCGCACGTAGGTAGGTCGGAGCAGATCGCTCAAAGTTAATCTAGGACAGTGTACGCGTTGCATAGAATAATCTTGTTAGAGTTGCGCCAAAGTCTAGTTAGATGATACTCTGAGACAAGTAGCTCATGGCGCACACACGTCACGTATAAGAGAGAGAAATCCGGCGATTGCCCGCGTCTCTTCTCGTTCGCTTTTACGCGATTATTTCGATTAAAAAAAAAAAAAAAAAAAAAAGCGCGCGGGCCCGTGTGAAAAATATGATCTTGTTAATCGCCCTGACGGGCGCGACGCGTGTTTACACGCGCGCATCCACGACGCGCAACGGAACACGGAATGCATTTGCGATGTTCGCAATATCCAAGTACATGGCGGATATAAATTGTATCAGATACCCCTCATCGCTATTCGATAAATCCTCAACTATAGCGGCCGCGCGCGCACACGACGCTGCGTCGGTTTAATCGATCTTTATATCAGACCACGTTATACTCGTTAAATACATCTGACAGCTGCTCCGTGTTGGTTAGATTTATATACGACGCGTTTTGAGGAACGTTTTATCCATCCGTTTTATCCATCCATTGTTACGTAATAAACGTTACAATATAAGTAACATAACAACAACAACAACACAACGTTTACGAATGAATGTTATTGATAACACACACGTGTTTCGATAATAATACGTTCTCTCTCTCTCTCTCCGCATTCTTTTTCTCTCGCTTTTAATTTTATATACGTGGCGCATCTATTATAATGAACTTTACTATAAATTTTTAAAGTTGAACTATTCATCACAACTTGAACGTATAAAAGAAAATTATTTATATTTCCTCACAGTTGCGCTGTCTCTCTCTCCCTCGTGCGACAACAATGTAAATCGGACAATTTCCCAAAATAACTGCGAATTAACGTGAATTTATCGCGCGACATAACCGAGCTATGAGAGCGCGCAACCATTTTCACAAACTCAGGAGTTTTATTACGTATAAGCCAAACGTTCTTGTTATTGCTTCATGTATACCGCGGCGGTCAAGCGCTCCCATTAGTATACGCGTACGTTTATCGCGGAGTCGCGTCCATTAATACCGGATCACAACATCGACCGCGGGATGAATCTGGATTGTATTTCATTCTGTAAATTATCTCTTAAAGTCGCGTGTTTGGACGATTTCTGAGTGTGACGTTAATTGACAATAAATGCGTCGCAGCCGTTCGATAATATTGAATTATCATCAGCGGTTGTCTGCCAATCACTATTAACCAACTGACGGGTAATATATCACCGTGAAATAAATTTTATTTTATGTCGCGCGTTTCACGGAGAGAAAGAGAGAAAGAGCAACATCGTCTCTCTTCGTCGTTTAATATTTTAGTCAAACCATTGCGGCGCATATTACGCGAGAAAAATCTTCTCTCAGAAAGAGAATTTAAATTTGCAATAGTTATGACAACTGTCTTAAGCATTCTGTTATATATTTATTTTTAAGGTTTTTTTTTGTTATATAATCAGCGCATTTAAAAAAATTGTAGCAGCTCCATAAAATCCACAATCGCTGAAGTTACACACATGTGATAGTTGGATAAACTTCAGAAATTGCTGTATATTTTAGACACGGTCTTCTTCGCTAATATTATTGCGCGCGTAATTATTTATTTGACACGTTTTTCGTCAATAATTAAATTCCTTTTCTTTTTGTTTAAAGCAACGACGACAGCGGGACAGTGCGAGATGTACATGAGTAATTTTAAAACACCCATTTTTTAACTTTCAAGCGAAGCGAGCGCGTTAGCACTTTTCGGAGAGCAGACTGGACCCTCTTAAAACGTTACAAAAAAAAATATGCTCTCCTTTAACGGAGATTTACGGAATGCAATAAGACCTGAGCGAGCGAAGAGAGGAGGCTCGCGCGAGGAAGATAAAGATTTTTTTCCGAGAATCGCCCTTCTTGTGTTTTTCGGCGGGGCGGGCGTAGTAAATCCTTCGTCGGCGAATCCCTTTACGACAACGTGAAATACGTTTGGCGCGGCGCGAATTAAATCGCGTCGCGCGCAATACGTATAGATGCATAATGCAAATCGAATTCGGTGATTCCGCTGTGCTGTTCACCGGAACAGTTCGACGAAAAACCGTCACGTCTCGGAAATTTCTCAAACCGGACGCCCCGTCCGGATTCTCGTGAATATTTATGAAGTGGGAAATCTCGAGGGCACGAACTCTCTTTCTCTTTCTCTCTCTCTCTCTCTCTCTCACGCGTCTCTCTCTCTCAAGTTAGAGTTTCTCTCTCTTGAGTCTCTTAGACTGTGTATAAGGATCGTTCGATTCCTAACATTCCTTCGCGTTTGTACGCAACAACTTCTCGATAAAGTAAAATAGTATATATGTACCCTACATATATATATATGTATATGCAATATAGGATATATCTACGTTGGTATAAAAATTTCCGATACGTATATCTGCATATCTTTTCTTAATTGGCGGAGGGGAGTCTCACATTAAAGTAAATTTGAAGTACCTTAATAGCCAATTATTTTGTAAAACGCTTTTCTTGCTCCGCCAAAGATACACGGTGGAGGAGATACACGGTTGTTTTCCACTTATTTCTTATTACAGCCTCGGCATCTCTCGTGGTTTTATTGCAGCATCGGAAACCGAGTAAGAGGAAAAAGAGAGAGACTACAAAGCTTGAAAAAACACACGATAAATTTCTCTGTTCTTCTCTCTATGTACGTTGTATCCAATTAAAAGAAATTAATTTCTATTATTTGCTGATCACGTGCGCCGCGCGCACGCTTAATCGTGCGTTAAGAATCGAAATTAATTACATAATACAATAGAGTAATTTCGATTGTTACAATTTCGAGTTCTTTGTGTGAGCGAGCCAATAGTTTCCTCCGCTATTGATGATTCCCCAATATATTCTTGAGTGAGAACTCAAGCGCGCAACTCGTAGAAAATGCGTGTCTATTCTCCACTTTAAGAGAAACATATATATTCTTCTTTTCTCTTGCAAGCGGTCCGTTAATTGGAAAAGGAAGGAAGTGAATAGAATCGGTCCAGTGTGTAACTATACATTTTTACGCCAGTGTGTTTTGTGTGACATGTTATTACTGTGGTTTTCGTTACGCGAAATTCTTTGAATTACGCGTCACAAGATGTGTCGGGAGTGGCGAAATCAAATTAATCGATTGAAATGTTAATTAACGCAATCGCGAGAATTTCGTTTCGGTAACGTCGGGAAACGCGATTGCAACCAACGGGCGGGTCCTTTCCGCGTGTGCATATTCGATTGCGCATTACAAAATGGGGTGTAATAAAGTGTCCGGGAGTGTCCGCTGTCCGAAATGCGAGAGATCGTTAATTAGCGCGCGATCGTAATCAATAGTTTTTCCGCGCGAGTGAATATTCGAGGCAGCAGCAGGACGCAGCAAGCGACGAGACAAGGCGACGACAATGCGAACCAGCCGATGAGTAAATTCGGTTATTATATTTGCATGATTAACTGAACGTTCGTTTATTTCATTCGCGATGATTGCACGTTGTTGCTGAAATTGCGCGCTTTGGCGCGCGCACTTTACATCGAACGTCGGTGTCGCGAATTAACCTTTGAAATCCGAAATATGTCGAATCATCCGATGCTCGATGTTGCAATTTACACGCGTTTGACACCAATAATCAATAGGTCCCAATCGACCGAAGTAAATTCAGTTCAATGAGTAAAAGAGAAATATAAATCGAATTAATAATAATAATCTCAGACGTAGGCGTGATTAATTTGACGCTCGGGAAATTTGTCGGAAACAATTTGCGTTTTACTTGACGTTTAACTTGCATTCAACGTTGTGATGTAGACGTGACTTGAAGTTAATAGCATCGCGATGTCGAGAAAATATCGCTTATTTCCTGCCGCGTTCTCTTTTATGAGAAGACGAAGAAGAAGGAGGAAGAGGAGGAAAAGGAGGAGGAGGAGGAGGAAGAGAAGAAGAAGCCATTTTACTCTGCTCATCGCGCATCTCGTCATCATTGTCCTGTGGATGACGTTTAAAAACCTACTTATAAAGGAAAAACGAAGCGTGGCGGGCGGGCAGGATTACATGGCCCTCCTTGTGCAGCCGTAGAAGCTGCTTCTTTTATCTCGTAAGAACATTATATACATCGAGATAAGTTGGCGGAGAAGTGGCTCGTTTAAGCAATCGCGATATTCACGACGTCGAGTTGACCGTATCGGATGCTCCGTTAACATAGCCGCGATTTATAATGCTTCCGAACGACAGCTTCCGCTTTCGCAAGGAATAACCGTGGACAGGCGAGAGAGCATAGTCGCAAGATAAACGATCGCTCAGGAAACTTTTCTGCACTCGAAAATAATTAATAACACAGATATCTTCGCGAATCTGAATTGGCAAGTGTGTTGTCGGCACCGCGTAATCGAGAAACTTATTATCGCGCACATTATTCGGTTAATGTTTTGCATACACTCTTTGATTCATTCCAACTTTTAATTTAAAAAGATATTTCACATTTTGTGATATTTTAATTTGTAATTTAAGAAAAATATTTCACAGCCGGAAAGTGTTTGCTCAAATTTGAAGAAAATATTTTATATGGTTTTTGAGTTTTTTGTCTGAAAAATTTTGAAAATATTGAAATATAAATATTTATGTGCAGTTAAGAGATTTATAAAAATTATATAACATATATATATGTCCTATATAAGACACAGAATGTTTTTATGCAAAACTTTGTGGAATATTGTTTTAAAGATGTGACGAGAGACGCGCATTGCCTTTTATTTTACCATAATTTTGTTTATCCGAGTCCGGATAATTATATTTTGTTTAATTTTTGAACGGAAAATTGTTTATACAAGAAAATCGTTTTAACACTTTGCTGGAATCGGCAATTAGAGACGAAAAGAAGATCGATATATCGATATGCGATATTATGATGTTTGCATAGAAAAATCTTATTCCTGCTCAAAACGCTACTTAGTATAGTAGTACTACGTACTAT
>QVNV01011654.1:0-46357 GCA_014825455.1 Pseudomyrmex pallidus
AAGAACCAGAGAGAGAGAGAGAGAGAGAGAGAGAGAGAGAGAGAGAGAGAGAGAGAGAGTGAGCGAGAGTGCAGCGTCATTTTGTTGTTGACATAATATTTATCATTTCATGACGAATAAACGGTATGTATCAACCAAATTCAATTATAATATTATTTAATTATAATTGAGTATTAATGAAGTGGAGAACATAAATTCGATAAAATATTTATCAAATGATGTAGTCGTCGCGTCAGAAATATTTCATTCAATTGAGCGTGTTGTGTGCGTATATATATACGTTACAACACGCGTGCGCCCGCGCAGCGCGCGATAAACAATGCATACGATTAAGTTTTCCATTTTACACACGGCGACGCAATTCGAGCGCCGAATGAAAAATTCAACGGCCGCAATTTTCAGGATCCTTCGCGCGCTCCAATTACCGTCCATCTTTGTCCGGTATTAATATATGCAAATGAAAGCGCCATTTGCATTATCCGTGTATAGTATCATTGCGCGCAAGTGGCTTACCATAAATTTCATAGAATTCTTCATCGAACTTGAAACATAAATGCACACATTTCGCGGCATTTCCATCTCCCTTCCCCCTTCCCTTCCATTTTCTACACTCGCGCGCACCTCGCGAGCGATAATTAATACGTTGAATAAATAAATACGCTAATTTCAATCGATATGTAGCGGCCCATACTTTCAATTTGCGAACAATATTATTATTTAATTGCGCTTTTGTCCGTGCGCGCGCGCACGCTCACGTGAGCATGCACTCAATTATGTAAGCCCGATAAGCTATTTAAAACAAAACTTAATCAGAGAGAGAGAGAGGGGGGGCAAGGGAGAGAGAGAGAGAGAGAGAGAGAGAGAGACGGTGCATTGATCGTTTTCCCCATGTCGGGCTGCCGGCACACATAAATCCCCGGTGTCCGACGAGGAGTTTCCTCGCGAGGGACAGAGGGAAGGGAGGGACGTATATATATCGATCGCGCCAGATGACGCGAAGGAACGGGTTTAATCGCATCAATGACGCGTCGTGTCTGCACGGGCACAGGAGCATCAAGCACATCGGGTGCATTGTGGTGGCCCGGGCGAGAAGGGCGCGCGCGTGTGATGCGCGCCGCACCGTCGCACCGTCGTCGTCGTCGTCGTCGTCGTGAACGTTCCACGGCGGCGCGCACCGGCTTGCGGATGTGCATTCATCGCGTGCATTATTGCCTACGTAAAGCCGGTGGGTGGGTGGGGCAAACGGCGGCGTGACTATGAATAGGGAGCAAGTTTAAGGCTACGACGTGTGTGCACGCATGTAACGGGCGGCGGGGTCTCCTTGACAGATTTACGCGCGAGCGAGCGCGTCCGCGATATTTCGTCGTCGCAGCCGGTGAAACACGCACACGCGCACGCACGCACGCACGCAAGCTCCGCCGACCGACTCGCCCATTTCGACGAGAAGTCGAGAGAGAGAGAGAAAACGGAGTTCGCTCCCGGAGATCGATCGCGGTGACGTTGATCGAAACGCGAAGGACCGGATGTCTGAGAGCGAAGAGCGTTTTTTTCTTACACTCATTTATTAATTGCCACGCGACTAGACAAAACTCGCGCGCGCAAAAACAGGAAATGTCTATTCGAAGTTGAATTTACGGGTTCAAAAAAAAAACGAACTAGAGTGATTATCGCAAGATTTATTACGCGATCGGAACAAATCGCTGCCCGCGTGAACTTGGCTCCCGCATTCTTTCCTTCTCCGTCGCCGGTTAAAAGCGGCAAGTAGTAGCGCTATAAAACAGTCTGGCATGCCAAACAAACCAAACTCTGTCTACACACGTGTACTCATTCAGCATTGAATGCAGTCGAGAAAAAGCACGTAGTGTGGCGAAAAAAGCATATATACGAGATCCCTTTTTTCTCTCTTATGCAGCGTTCGTCGTTAGAGCGCGCCCGACGAACAGACGAGAAACGCCGCCGTGTCCCGGCTCTCTCTCTCTGTAATTTACGACAAACAAACGGTATCTCGGGGCCCGCCGCTGCGGGTGTGTGTATCTGGCGTGTGTCGCGCGATTCTATTTTGCGTGTCGTTTTTCCGTTGCGATTATTAGTCCGTCGGCGTTTCGTTCGGATTCGCGTTGTTATTTTCCTCCGAGTTCGCCGAGTCGAGTTCGCTCGAGGGGAAAATTTCTCGCGTCAGAGAGACGAAGCTGTAATATCGGACATATCGCGAGAGATCGCGAGAGAACTCGACGCGCGCGTCGATGCGTCTACGTGTGATTGCGCGGTGAAACGCGATAAAAAAGAGCGGCCATTATTTTTTTTTTGTACAGCGGCCCTGTCCGCCGCAGCTTTCATCCTTCCGGGACTCGTGGCGTTTTTCCGCGGCGTCCGGATCGATCGATCATCGCCGATTAACCGCGAGGAACGTTCTGTCAGTCTATATCTTCTTTGCAAATCGATGAACGAAACGGAAATGGAATTGCGATAAACAAAGGATTGAACGTGGCTGACATCAGTAATGTGACGCGTCACCAATTTGAGAAGATTGATTCTCCACTTCTGTCCGACTATCGTAACTATTATATTCTGCCGTGTAATAAATTCAGAGAAAAAAAAATATACTCGTAGAGAGGAATAAAATATCCTCGAACACTCCCCCCCTCCCCAAAAGTGCGATTGTCTAGCGCCGTGAAAAAGCCACAATTGACCGAGAAACTTGGCGAAAAAAAAATAGATGGAAGGAGAGCGAGAGGGAATGGTATTAAACACCGCGCGGTTGTGGGCCACTCGAAGAGGGGGTAAGAGTAAGACCGTTCAGAATGTCGAGGGTGTTCTAAGGGTTTCAGAAATTCGAAAGTGTCGAAGTTGGTCCTTCCACCGCGACTCGGTAATGGCGATCCCTCGAGGCTACTCCGAGAGGTTGTTCGAAAGTTTAACCAGTTCTCCTCCCGGGTAGATCGTGGTCAAACTCGTAACCTTGTAAAGAGGCGAGATTTAAATCCGCCGAGAAGGCGTTTTTTTGTTTTTGTTAAATCAAGTTAACGCGCCGTCCGTCGGATATTTATCACGTTGTGCGTGAAAAAAAAAGAAAAAAAAGAGACTGATCGCCCCTGAACGTGTGATCAGACATTTATGAAAAGAAACTTTCCGCACAACTCGATAAAATAAAATATTTGAATGCGTTAAAGTTAGAAATTAAACAATTAAAACTACATCTTAAAAAACACTTGAAAAATAGTTTTTGCACACATCCGATAATTAAATTCTGCAACACGGCCATTGGCACATGTCCGGTCACTGAAACGCATTTCGCCCTGCCGTATTATGTGAAACGTTCAACGAACTTTCCTCGAGACGTTTTGTAAACCACGGACGGATATAACGTTTTTTGATAAAGTGGATAAAACCATTGTTACCCACCGTAATCCCGCTGTCTCGGCTCTTGTGTCTCTCTATTAGCGCAAACAATGGCGGCTTCGTGGTATAAGCCGAAGGGGTTTAAGTGCCGAGTCTGATTCGGTCGCGGGGAAAAGCTGAAATAACCGCGGCATTGTGAGCCGGAGTCTCCTCGTCGTCCACCTCGATTTCTCTCTCGATCACGCGCGCCGGTGTCGCTCGCTGGCTCGCAGAGACGATACAATGGTAGTTACCGGCGCGGTTTTAACGACGTTTCCAAGCCAGCGGGAGTGTATCCGCGTCTACGTTTTCCGCGCCGAACATTCTCGTTCAAGTTACGTGCACTGAGCGCGGTCGACGAAGGCAAAATTTCATTTCTCTCTCCCTCTCTCTCTTGCCGCGTTCCCCGGATTTCATTAAAGCGCGGAGGTGCGAATATGCGCATATGAGCGCACACTGCGAGAGAGAGTTACACTGGCCGTTGATTAGTCCGGCGCAGAACAACTACTCGCGATTCTACGGTTTTAATTCACTTGATTTTCGAAAAAAAAAGACGAAAAGAACTACCGGTCTTGTTCGTCTTGATCCGGACGTCAACCCGGTAAAATGTTTTTCGAGAATTAAGACCCAAAGCAACTACTCAGATATATTCAAGAGTTGGAACTTGATAAATGGTCGCGCGAGAGAGAAATGCCCGGAATAACGTCCCCCGTCCGACTGCGCGCAGATGTAAACCGCAGGGTGTTCGCTATATCGCGCGAAATTTACTCCACCGAGTCGCATACCTGCAACAGAAAAAAGAAACCAAACACAAAATTAGAATGCATTTCGAAAGCGGTGGATAAAAATCTAATTCTAGGGTAAATTTTGCTTGTTACATTATTATTTTGTTATGTGTAACGATAATGTACAATATAATATACGATACAACAATATAATAATTGTTCGCATATGTTGTATATAAGAAAGAAAATTAATGCCGACCGCAGCGTTAAAAGCTCGCGTGTACAAAAAGCGAGACGGGTGAGATCTTTTTTCTTTTTTTTTTTTTTTTTTACGACATCGAACCTCCTTGCGCGATCTCAATTGCAAAACATATCTTGAACATTGTACAGTACATTTTTGCGTGCATACTCTCGCCGCTATTGTGCGGCTGTCCGAATGACTTACGGCGCTCCGGTTTTGAACAGCTATGTGTTATCCTGTCAAAAGCAATGAACCGGCTGCGGAATTCCGCCGACTACGCGGCGCGCTCCTTCGCGAAACAATGACGTTTCGCGATAAATAGCGCAATTGCGCGCGAATCGCGTTAGCGGTCCGTGTCTGCGGAGAGAAAGAGAGAGAGAGAGAGAGCGAGCGACGCTTATATACATTTTGCGCCCGTAAAGTAAAACGCTCGCGCGCACGCGGGGTCTCTCCCTTTTACGACGACGATACGCGTTTCCCATTTTATTTTCTCGCTCGCCCGGTTAAGGTGATATTCCGCGTCGGGGCTCGACTAAAAAGACTGTAAATTCTTAATGCACGCTCAAATTGGCTCAGGTGCAACCGCGCGACTACAAACGCGCAATACGTCGTTATAACGTCCACAACATTTTCCCCATCTTTTACACGCCGTTTTTACGCGCGCTAAGGACGACGGCGGCGGCGGCGCGATGTTTTTCAAATTTAAGGACATAACATTCTCTGTAAACGGATTTGCCGCGCAAATAAACTGTGTCATTCTATATTTCACATAATTGCAACATCTTGGAAATAACCGCACAAGAGTAAGAAAAAAAAAGACAAAGTTATTAAAATTTACTGAAAACACGTGAATAAAGATAAAATCTTGTTGCTTTTTAAATTTCTTTTTCATTAAAGATTAGTAAATTTAATAAGTATTTAATTTTATCACTTTTTTATATTAAAAATTAAGAACTTGAGATACTTATCTCTCTTTTTTTCTCTCTCTCTCTTCAAAAAATTAAATTACTATCTCATGTGTGTGTGTCATTACCGATTTAAGACTCCGTTTCTCAAATTAAAAAAAAAAAAGATTAAATATTCTTCCGTTAACTTTTACATTTCGTCCAAACGGCAGTTCGACACACGTATCCACAGCATTGCGTGACATTTCAGGCATCCCTCCGCAAATCGATACGCAACCATTGTGTGCGCGGCGACGTTTCGCGCGTTCGATAAAAATAAGTTGACATTTTGCTAGTCCGCGCTTGTCGATCTTTGACAAAAGGCGGAAAGAAAGCAATTCCCATCGCGGGAAGAGGAAGCGAGGAAGGGGAAGGACCGTCGAAGTTGCGCGCTAGTTTTCCGTAGCTGCATTTTCTCTTTCCCGACGCCTGACGCCTGGAAAACTTCGTATTCTTGCGGGACATTCCGAAATAAGGTTTGCGCCGCGGTCTTCGTCGGGCGTTCGTCCGTGAATTCGTCAGAAGTCTGCTGCGAGAGAGTCTCTAAACGCGCGACATCCGCCGCAGAATATTTTTATACTGCCCAAGCGGATATATCTCTCTTTTTGCATGCATGGCTCGGAGAAATAGAGAGGCGCGCACACATGTGCGTGCGGTGACGCGCGAACCGCGCGATACAGAAGGCAGGAAGAGAATCCTTGAGAATGATAATTCGGGTGTGTGTGTGTGTGTGCGAGTGTGCTCTCTGTACATTGTCGCGCGATGCAACGACGAGTGAATACGTGATACCGCACGAACGATTTAACGCCGCGTGTTCCTGCAATCTTCTTCTCGCGCGATATTTGAATCCACGCTAATGGAGACTTGAGAGAACACTTTTCAACGCCGAAAATGCGCCGCTCTTTAAAAAAATCTCCCCGGATTTGTCAATATTTATAAATAACTTTGGTATAAAACAGAGAGAGAGAGCAACACGCGCTAAACAAGGTGCGCTGTGTGTGTGTAGGTTTTTAAAAGCCAACGTTAATCCATTTTTACATAAAACTTTCGTGTAACTGCCGCGTTATTATACGGAGAAAAAGAGTTTCGCTAGAGTTAGCAAGAAGATTAGTTATATGGCAAGCAGGAAAAATTTAAGACTATTGAATTTTTTGTTCTGTCAACGGAGTTTGTTCGTGAAACAAAAACTTCTGTAGATAAAAAATTTTCTTGCTGGTCATACGTAATAGGAAAACCGGAATTTTTTTTCCCGGAATTAACAAATTTAATATTGTTTGAAGTGACGGATTTATTTGCGACAAGAGTCAATGCTTCGTTTGGTCGAAAAAAAAACTTCTGCTCAAAATGTGTTTGATAAAAAAACGATTTTTTTCCACCAACATTCTGTAATTTGACACTGGTCTTAACTTCATTTCGACGTTGTCACGAGCTTATTTATCGAAAAATCAAACAGATCGCTCTTGTTTCGCGTGAATTCACGCAAATCACGAGAGAATAAATTCTCTCTCAAGCGAGAGAGAGAGCGCGCGCGCGCGCGCGTTATCGACGCTAAACTATTCATCGGCGCGAGTCTTTGTTGGATTCCACATCGAGATATAACGTACGCGTAATCGCCCGGCGCGGTCGCTCGCGACTTTTGCGCGGGCGGGCGTGCGAGCCGAGAGCTTTCTCATCACTCCATTCGCTTTAACTGATACACCGCTGGCTGCACCGCTTATTCGAAGCTGGCGATGAGCCAGATGGACGATATTAATGTAGATCGCGCGACGTACAGTCGCGAACACAAACGTCGAGACGCAAACGTCCGTTTCGCCGGATTTTCCGCGGAATGGATTAAATCCGCGGGACGAATCCGCGACAAGCTCGGGATCGGATCCGCGGCGAACGCGGATCGATATCCGCGCGTATCGCGAGCTTGTGTGGATTCATTTTGAAGCTCGTGGAAAAAAAAAAAAAACAAGCGCCTCGAACTTTCTGTCCGCGACTATACTTGTAAACGGCGCGTCGGTGTACACGCTGTTTTAACGGCGATCACGTTGCTCCTCTACGCGATATCAACTTTCTGTTTGCCCGGTGGTCGATGGCGATTTTTTCGGTTTTTTTTTTTTTTTTTTTTTTTTTTTTTTCTGCTTCTCCGAACCTAAGCTCGATGCCGCGCGTCGTTATAACTCGCTCGATGGCGATTAATGGAATCGAAAATTGGAGAGACGAACGAGAGAGCTCGAGGGCGTATCCGCGCGATTATTAACGGATCGTCGCTTACCGAGGATGAAATTTCATAAAAAATAGAGTCGCAGCGTATTTTTTTCACTCTTTTGTATACCGTATATACGTAAATAGAAACGACGATTTCCAAATGGAAAGGGAAAAATAGAAAGATAGTTTGAGAGGAAAACAGCGAAAGTCTCGGTCACACTTTTAATATATATTTTGTGTGCAAAATTGCGTCCAAAAATGACACACAAAGCTTCTCTCGTGTATTTCGGCACTAAGAGATCCTCACACGAAAAGACGATTTTTAACGATATATCCGCAAAAAACGTGCGGGATCGCGCGGCTGCGGTCTGCGAAACGTCACACACGACGACGTGCGTTTGGCCCAAAACCCGCATCTGTGTGTTCCTCGTTCGGCACAGCCGTAGATAATAAATGGCACGACGGAGACCCGCTACAATGGCGGTCCGAATATCGCGAGCATTTTTCTCGATTCGCTACGCTCTCCGCGTGTTTCGCCGGCGCGGTTGAATTTATTCGACCGCGGACACGATCCGCCTTTCCCCGGTGTGTTACGCGCGCGCGCGCGCGCGTTGCAGTTTCCCCGCACAATTCGCTTAGATTTAAGCGACATCGAACGCGGGGCCCACAATAGCGATGATTGCCGAAATTAGCTTGGCGCGCGCGGGCGCCGAGATACGACAGCTCTTTCTCTTCTGTCTGCATGGCCTGCACCGAGTGAGATCAAATGCGCGAACGTGTGAGAACAACGGGAGAAAGAGGCAATCGAGGCCTCCGCGCAAGAGGAGAGAGCGAGAGCGGCGGGTGAATTGCGAACGCGTTTCGCATGGCGTGCACGGATTGCGGAGACAATTGCGACTTCCTCTCTCTCACTCTCTCTTTCTCTCTTTCTGCGGCGACTGGTGTATCAGTAACGCGAACTCCGCGCCATGCACCCGCCGTTAAACCACTTTAGTTCCCGGTGCGCAGCGTCTCTGACCGTTCTCGTTAGCGAGTTTTGTTTTGTTTTGTTTTTTTTTCGCCAAAAAATCGACTGATCAGATTTATGTGTGCGATATATCGAATCGTGTATCATCCGCGAAAGCTTCGACTCGGAATTTCGATATGCCGGAAATATCGCGCGTTATTAAAAATTCTCCAACTGTAATTGGCG
The DNA here is from genome assembly GCA_014825455.1 of Pseudomyrmex pallidus. NCBI lineage: Eukaryota > Metazoa > Arthropoda > Insecta > Hymenoptera > Formicidae > Pseudomyrmex > Pseudomyrmex pallidus. The sequence goes on from QVNV01011654.1 coordinate 8,677, forward strand.
GACGCGGACAATAGTCCCCGGTAATGCGAACTACTTCGGGCCGGGCGGCGCCGAAGATTTAAAGGCTTCACAGATTTAATTCAATTTACAATACGTACGAATTACGTAAGGAATTAAATATACGGGTGGAGAAAATTCCACAGATACGGCGGAGGTCCGAGCGGCGGCGCCAAGAGAATATAATAGCCCGAGTCCACTGCTCCGTTTCAGGCCGGGTTAATGCAATTAATTTAATCTTGCAATGTTTCACGTTCGCGCCCTTTTGAATTCCAAGTAGTCCCCCTTCCCTTCCCTCCCCCCATTCCAACAGGTAGGAATCCAAGCGCAGGTATTCATTTACAACCAACGGTTTTATTTCTCTAGCTTGTGCGCGCGCGAACGAGCGAGCGAGCGCGCGCGCTTTCCTCGAAGGGAAACCGTGGAATATATTAAGGCTCGTCTTCTCTCTAAGCGTTACACGCAGAAGGCGCCCTTGCCCGCTCGCAATTTCCAGGCGACTTCTTTTTTAACGGCTCCGGGAGCGTAAAAAACTTTTCTCTCCCGCTCTCGTGTTGCGCCGTTACGGAAGTTTGTCTTTACATAATTGCATTCTGCGCTGCCATCGCTCTGCTGCCTTGTAGCTCTGCTTCGAAGTTGCGAGTATCGCCGACCGTCTAACGGGGACGCGTCCCCGCGATTTTCGTCGCGAAAGAAATAATGTCATAAATGTCAATGCCCGACCCTCGAGAGGATCCTCTTTCTAAAGCGTTTCGCGTAACTCTTCTAAAAACTTCCCGATTTTGTCCGTTCCACACACCTGAAATTTGCGAGGTTTAACTATTTATTTGTAATCTGAATTAATCGAGCCCTCAATAATTCGCTTTGGGAGAAGAGGAGCCGCCGCTGAACGGCTACTCTCGGTATTAGGAGAGTGTAGCAGCGGAAGCTCCTTTCCCTCTCGCGAGGCGAATTATTGAGGACTTCCGTGCAATATATTATGAAATAATCGAGAGAGAGAGAGAGAGAGAAAAAACACAGTAGACGTTCAATGAATTAAATAAATACAAGTAGTCGATTAAGGAGTCAACTAACATGCGGCAAAAGTTTTTCATTGCTGCGTCGATCTCAGGTTCACAAAATAACGCACTTGCAACAACAATTAATATGTCTATTAAATCAAATCTAATCTCCCTCTTCCATTAATCAAATAATTTGCACCGTCGTGAGATCTTCACTCGCGATCGCGGTTAATAATTTCGTCGCGCCCCTGTAAATACATCCATAAAATGAAATGTTGCCGGATCCTACCGTCTTTATGGGACGGTGGGAATCGTATAGCGGCGGATACGGCCGTTTCTCTCGGCGTTGAATATTCCAAGCTTCATGCACGACTGTATCATTTTTTACTCGGCGCGGAAGATCTAAACCACGGCAAACGCTCCACGGCTACGCTGCTGCGGAATGTTAAATCTTTCGCTTGCTCGTTCGCCGCGCACACACACGCGCGCGGCTCTCTACGCCGCGGCGAGTGCGGTGAAATCGCTGCGTTTAAGGCGCGCGACGGGGGAAGAATCAATAAACGTTAACTGCGAGGGAAGCGCGCGGCGCGCACAAGCGTTTTCGACACGCTTGCGTGGTCAATTAATAACGAGACGGGGCTTGATTCGCTCAAATATACATGTATATACATATCTCTCTGACGCGTAATACTCGGATGAATTTCATAAAAATAAATCGCGAAAATCACCTCGATTATATCAAAGTGACAATAATGGAAGCACAACTGTGCTCCGACGATGTAAATTAAAAACAAATACGCACACGGGAATGATAAATATATACGTGGGAAATAAAATAATGTTGGAACAAGCGCGCGTTTCAACTTCGTCATCCCTACCTACCTATCAGAAAACTTCATTTCAGCACCCCCGTCGTTTATTGCCCCGTCTCGTTCCCGGTTAAAAAAAAAAAAAAGAAAAAACTTACTCAACCGACGATTAATTTCGTCATCGAGACACGAAGTTCGTTGCTCGCCACGCGATAACGTGAGAGAGAGCGATATAAAAAAACGTAGCCGTGCGCATACACACACGTATACGTACGTACACGACGCGCGAGCTATTGTTTCCGCGAACATCGGGCTATAAATATCTCGTTGCAGACACGAACTAAAGATCGCGTTTCCGTCACGATCGCGGAGAGTCGTGCCCTCGCGAGAAATCGTTAAAAAAAAAAAAACGTCGACGTCGCTTATTTTTCATCAAGCGGAGATACGCGCGGAGATTGGGGAAATCAAAAATTGGAGAGCGTGCGCTCCGCACGCTCGGCATTTCTTCATAATGAAACGGGAGGATTGTTAATTGTTAACCTCGGTCGTTAATCAGCTCGCTCGTGAAAGCTCATTTGTCCGATCCTCGTCGTGTAACGCGCGAAAATAAAAACACACAGGGTGTGTTTGATGGTCGGATACAGACGAGAGAAAAGACGAGGTAGAAACGGCTCAAAGATCAACCCTCATAAGGAAAAGCGCACGTACGTAGGTAACACGTTCGCGATGAGATGTGCTGCATTGCGGTGATACGAGCGGGAAAAGCGAGAAGAAACTCCGAACGGGTATACGCGCGAGTTCAAGTCGGACACGATGATTGTTTCGCATAAATTGGGATTCGTCTCGGACGTTTCGGGAAAATTCGATTTTTCGAAAGAGAGGTAACACCAACCCCTTTCCCGTGGCAAACGCGAGAATCAAAAGAGACGTTCGATTTAAAGAGGAGGAAAAGAAACTAACAATGACGCGTGCAACTTAAGTGCATCATGCAATTTTTTCGCATAGAAGACGTTTTATTCGACGCAAATCCGACGACTTCTCAATCTTTTTATTCGCCGCCGGTCTCTCTTTTTCGCGAAAGCACGCTCCAAATGTTCCCATTTAAATTTCTAAACTGTAATTTTATTTGTCCGCGAGAAAAGATGAGGCGCGGGTCTATTTCCCCTAAGTTCTCTACAAGGAAGACAGCGCAGACTCTGTCGAGAAATGAACACATCACTGCCGGGCGAGAGAGAATTCTCTCCCGTGGCATACAAAGTAGCCCGCGACGTCAGTTATACGAAGAAAGTCGTGAGCGCGGGGGTACATACTTCTTTCCCTGTCTTTTCGCCCGGCACATCGAACGGAGAGACCGAAGCTTCTTGGCTGCAACCTTCCCCGTACCTGCACCGTTCTCTCCCTGGTCGAAGCTCGTCTCTCGTTTTCTATCCGCAGCCATCAGCAACCGGGACGCTCGCCAAGGCGAGGTCTTACGCCGAATACGAATGACTCGGACAAATTAGGTCTCTCTCGAAGCGGTCGCGTCCACGTAAAGACGTGCTCGTCCTTGCGATAGCTTCGGCGCGCGCGCGCGCGGCTTCGAAACGCGCGCGTCACCCTAACTCGCCGACAAGAAGACCGAATTAATTAGAAAGTCACCGCGCAAATACACGATGTCCGTAATGCTCGCGGACTCACGGCGCGTGTTGTGTTGCGAAAATACAAATTAATTATTCAGAGCATTATATAAAACATTGTGCAACTCTAAGTAATTAGTTATTCAGCATTATATAAAATATTACAGAACTAAACTCTTAATTAATTAATTATTCAAAGCAAATTATACCATATAATTAAAATCCGAATGTAGAAAGATCCGCTATTATCGCCTCACTTTTGTCGATTCGAATTGTGCCACGCGCGTTTACAGTTTGTACGTCACGCGCTATGGATTTTTTTCTTCAATAATAAATGAACGCATTTATCGATAAAAATGAGACGAGAGAGAACACACCGGCTCGAACGTCATTAACTGTTGTTGTTGGGGTGAGATTCGAGAATCTCGCGATTCGGAGAGAGACCATTAAACGTCGGCGCGGTTGTTGTGCGAATGTCAACGTTGAGCGATCGATGAATCCGACACGCTCGATCAAGATGTAGCGTGTAGGGACCGTGAGTTTCCCTCGGAACACACGTCGGTGAGTGGCTTTGGGATTTGACGTGAGAGACAACCTCGTTCCTCTAAGTAGGCGTGAGTGCACTCTGGGGGCGAAAGTATGCGGCAGCGAAGAGAAACGGCGACGAAGAGGAGGAGGAGCACCTCGTGTCAACGGCAAAGACAGCCCGGCGACGTAACCGGAAGAGAGGTTTAGAGACGCGTCGGTGTTCCGCTCAACGGAAACGAAACCTCGGTGGGAAACGCGGAGCTCGGCTCGAGACGAATTTTTAAACAGCTACTTATACGCTCGAACAACCGTGTTTCCGAGTTGAATAATTCGCGCTGTTCGCTGTTCGTAGCGGCAGAACGGTACGACGTGGCAATGTGAGGTGTAATTGCGCTTCGTTTGCAGCGCATTGTTTCTTGTTTGATTTTATCGAGACAGGTAAACTGCGTAAACAAACCTCTCTCTCTCTCCTCGAAGCGAATATCATTGCAATAAACGTAATTGAAAGGCACCGGGGGTGGAAAACAGAATGAATGACATTTGACATTTCCTACTTCTGATGTTTGTTTTTTTTACGATATAAAAAGGATTGCACGGACGAATTGATTCGAACAAAACGAATTGTTTATTTCTTTATTTATTTATTTATCTGTTCACAAAACAGGACAAGTCCCGATATTACGAAAATAAAATAAATCACGCGATGAGGAAACATGTAAATATAAATTAATGAATTTACTAATTTAAATCAACTGTTTAAAAACAAAATTCATTAATTTGTCAACCTGTTTCACACCCAAAAGTCTTTGTAGTTTTTCCCGATACAACACGTGCGTGTTGCGTATTCCTCTTCGTCACAAGACGATTTATAATTGATCCAATTTTCCGAAATTGGATTTGATATTTAAAATTCCCTATAAAGAAAGTGTCACTAACAATGAGCTAACACTTAGCGGACTTCGAGGCGCACTCGAGTCCATGAATATTCATGCCGGCGCGTTTCGAACACTCGGTAGAGAGAGAAAAAAAAAAGAAGCGGGAAAGATGGGAAGTCAAAGAGCTCGTGTCAGCGAAATAACCGAGTAGGACTCCCGACTCGACGAGGGGAGAGAGGAACGCCTCTTAGAAAAACACCCCTTACAGCAACGGGAGGGGGAGAAACCCTTGGCCCCTTCGACCGGACAGCGTCACGAACTGGTATTATCTTGTTCCGATAAGTTCTCGGAGGCACGGAGTTTCTTCCCAAGGCAGGTCTCGACGCTGCTGATTAACAACACTGTTCCGAAGTTAACAAGCGTACTTTTGTTTGCGCGCAACGAACGGAAAGACGAAAATTCAACTTGACGCGCCCCTGGGTTACAAATAATTAAAACTCAATGTATTCTCGAAGAAGAGACAAAAAAAAAAAAAACACCTCGCTGTATTTAAATTAATGCAAGTAGAGATCGCGAGAGAGCAACAAGGCGAATGTGCGGATAAAATAACGTTCGTACCTTGACGTGTGACAGAAATCGTTTTTTTCGATCATTTATTACCGATCGCGGCGGCCATCAATAGGACGTGAGTATAAAATCACATCCACCTTTACGTTGAAATTGATAAATAATAGCCCGTAACGGGAAACGAGCGAACTTTCCTAGGGACACGATAATAAATTGTGCTCACAATCGAGTAACTGTCTCGTTCGAATTATGGATGTGTCAATATCAACGTCCGGATTAAAAAAAAAATAATTGAGCTAATAAGACATTCCACGTACATTCGATTCGCGAGCGCTTATTTATTTCAGTCAAATGCAAAAAGAAGACGAGACCGCAAAAGTGCGCGAGAAGAATTGTTGCGAGAGCTCGCATTGCGAATGCGTGATTTTCTGAACGGTTGAACATCCGCAACTCGGATTCTTTTTTTTTTTTTACAACCTCGGATCTCCGGCGATGCACGGAGATCCCTAAACTTATACACGGCACCCAAGGCGCTTCCATTACATTAGAGACGCGCATTTTTCTGATTTACGAGTGCGAGATGCGGTGGAAGAAGGGGAGGAAAGGAAAGAGCGGAGTTTTCAGACTTATAGCTCACTATCTGGCTAACACGGGTCGCTTCGACTTTCCCGGTTTCTTACATTCCCAGCGATTCTCCCCGGGGCCACCGCTCATCCTTTCTTTTTTTCTCCGTCTCTCTCTCTCTCTCTCACTCTCTTTTCCCAACCCCTATAAGTGTGCGCCCGGCGCGAATATCCCCGAGAACCATAGTCGCCGTTGAAATGCATCTCGCCTCGGACATCGTCCCTCCCAACGGCATGTCTGTATAATCCGGGGAATGCTATTTTCCCTCGCGAACGTCGACGGGCACCCCTTTCCTTCGCACGTAACACGAAAAGGAGGTGGCGAGGACCGACGCGTCGGTCGATGGTGATGGCGGTGGATCTCCCCTCTCGCGCCGGTCGTTTCCGGAGCTTTATCGAAAAATCCGTCCGAGAAACGGAAAGCTCTCGGTGGACATCGCTCTCTCCGGTCCCTTGCGGGACGTTCGGAGGGTTTCGGAGAAAGATCCCGGCAAGATGGCGCGCGCGCGCGTTCTCTCGCTCTCTCGTTGAGGGGAGAGAATCCTATCCACCGATTTCTTCGCCGGAAAAGAGAAGCCCTCTATCTCGCCGAGCAAGATGACCATTAGGCGAGGGTGGCTTGGCAAGCGTCTTTTTATTGCGCACACATCCAAAGAAGTTCGACGCTGCGTTTCGAGACGCTTTTCCTCCCCCTCCCCTCCTGAATCCGATGAAGCGAGGAAAGCACGACAGCTTACGTGGAAACAAGAAATCCCTTTACAAAAATTGTAAACGCATTCGAATGACGTGTTTCTTTCTCCCCCGAGGTTCTGTTATTTCTACGCTGCGCGGAGGGGTACAACGTTTCGCGCCCCTTTTAAGTTTCACGAGTGTTTTGATTTTCCCGGACGACGACGACGACTTGTAAACAATCGCCGTTCGTCTGATAGAAAAGCGCGTATACATTTCCGAGGAAAATTCCGGACCCTCGGCGAGCCCTTTGACACGTTGGAATAAATCACCGGGAGAGGGTGGATTTGCCGCGGCTTGACGTATATCTAATATAGCCGCCGGAATACAAATAAGCGGGAAAAGACGAGAGAGCGTGTCGCGAGCGTATCACAAAAAGCGACGGGGTGAAAGGGACGTCGTAAGGCTATCGAGTTCATTGTGTCGCTTATCTCTCCCTCGTGACGATTTCTGAACTCGGCCACGCGGAAAACGACGTTCGCGAGGAATAATAAATTTAACGCGTTACTCCCTCTTTTTTTTTTCGACGTCGCGCGGCGACACGTCATCCGCGCGCGCGCGCTTCCATATCCCGCAAAGCCGAATTGTAGAAATTTATCGTCGCGTCGGAGCGAAATCGCGCCATAAAATTTTTACGTAAAGTCCCGTACGTGCCGCCGCGGAAGAGGGAGGGGAGAAGGGGCTGTCGAATCCGCGAGCGCGAATGCATGCGCCGCACTTATATTCGACGTCGACTCGGGGAATGCGCGACCGGAGCAAATTCAGAAAATTACTATGGAAATATTTTCCGCGAAGAAACGAGACCGCGCGCTCGCTAACCGAGTTCGCAAAATGAGGCAAATGATTGTAACGGATCTCCCGCCTGAAAGAGAGAGAAAATTCCCGTGCGTCACGAATGCGCACGGGAATGACATTCCTTCGGTCGGTTAAAAACCTGAGAGAAACCTGAACCTACTTTCGCAATCTCGCGAATCGATTCGAGGAACAAATTAAAGAGAACGAAACGTCGTCATCGCGGAATTGTTGCAACGCACGCGTGTAATGGAAATCCAAACGTGTTTCTATTTATTCGGATTAGATCGCGGTTAATTAAAAAAAAAAAAAAAATTCTCTGCGTGATCGGTTCTTCCCTCCCGTCTCGCCCTCTGTCCCTATGGCGTGTACACGATCGCTCGTATACACGCTGTCCAATTCGCGGATTTGACGTTACTTCAATTAAAGCGATCGAGCGACGGGACGAAACGATCGCGCGTAATTGAAAACGAACTACATCCGATTCCGACGTCAATTGCTCCGGGATGTAACGCCACACGTGACCGTTCATCAACTCTCATCATATTAGTAACGAGCGCTTTGCTACGTCGGGACTCGCGCGTTTGAGGCCGCGATCGAGGACGTCTTCATGTCCGGAGAATCCGATGTGTACACGACGTTTTCGCGATCTTCGGTGTTTTTCAATATTTGAACAAACTCCGTAAGAATGGAGTAATTTGTCATTCATCTCCTAAAATGCTCGAGTGCACGTGTCACGCAAATTTTTAATTAGCTGTTAATTATAAACTAGACTGAAATCAAATCTTCTCTTCTTCGGCAATGTCTCGATAGTCTCCTTCTGCAATTATCCAGAAATTCTCTCCCGCGAGATTTACGTATCGTCTCAAATGTGTCTGATAACAGAAGTCACTGTTCGCCAGACGCAAACTATATCGCGGGGGTCTTGCCACTCGATTACGAGCAGGTGCGATCGATGCGCCGATTCATAGGCGGTCGAGATGTTCCCGAGCAAGAACTTGGACATACGAAGCAGAAGCCGAAATCCCGGATAACGAGCTCTCTCCGCGGTATTTGTCGAACCGAGTGTCCGGCACCTGAGAACATTTCAGTTTCTGTAACTACATCGTAAGGTCGTGAATGCCGCGACCTTTCTCGCCCTTCCGGTCATCCTACACGATATTGCACTCCGGGCGCGACGCAACGACCTCTTCACAACCGATAACGTACCGCGCACCGGCGGCGCCGGTGTGTATCGAAGATACCCTTGAAAACGATCGAGCGACGTCGCTCCCTTCGGCGACGCACCTGATCCCTCCGCCGATTCATTCCGCGCCGCCGATTTTCGGTTTTAAAACTGCATCTTCCCTGTCGCGCGCGAATTACCTACGAGTTTATCTTGCAATTAAAATCCATCTCGTCAGCTTATCAGATTTAACAACACAATCAGTCCGATAGAAATTCTGTGCAAGTTGAAATAATACCCGTGATTCTTTTTTTTTTTTTTCTTTCTTTTAATGTGACAATTAAATACAGTGAAGATTTTTCCCTTTCCAACGAGATTCTTTTCACATTCCGTTCATTAATAACGTTCGAATGAATTATCAAATTATTGAGAGAATTCTCGAGCTCTCTCGAGGATAGAAATCTCCTCCTCGGATTTTTTTTTTTTTTTTTTTTTTAACGACATCGAAAAAAAGGTGGTGCGGAAAAAAAAGTTTTGCTATTGTGCGACTGGCAAGAGAAATTGTTTTCTAAGCCTATCGGATTGTTTGTCTCACCAACAAACTGTTCTGTCGGCAGAGATTTAAAAAGGCTCAGCAAATTTTTAACTAATTTAAAAAAATTTAACTAATTTGAAACCAATCTTCCTGCTATTGCAAGCAACACTTTTTTTTCACCGCGTACATTGCGGCGGGTGTCCTTTTGCGTCTTCTCCGCTCGTTTCGTTCCCAACGGGTCAACATCGATGCGATCGGACGTTCGATAAAGAGAAGCCCGTGTTGTTTATCGCGCATGTGGGCCGAGTTCACAGTAGCGAAGGGGAGAGAAAGAGACCTTCAACGGTTTCCAGATTATTTTGCACGCGATCGATTGTATTATCGACACGTACAGCCAGCGTGTCTCTCTTCTCGAGCTAGAGACCACAATGGAAACGTTTGTCGCAGCGCGTTCTTTGCCACTTGTTCTTTGCCTCACAAGCGTGCAAAACCCCGGCACATATCGTAGCAAATGCGCGGCGGTGGTCCGCACGATCGTGTTTCTCATTTTGGAAACTCTCGTTCCGCGTCGCGATCTCTTTTGTTGCGTACTCGAGAAACGACTGGCTCGCTAAAATAAGATTCAATTTCGCCAAGTACAGTCAATGAAACAAAATTCCACTGAAAAAGTATTTGTCCGAACAAAAAAGATTGCGTGAGAGAAAAAAAATAACCCCCGCGAGTTGATATTTTACACACGCGTTCCTCGACATCTCACGTTATGGAAACGATTGTCTTCGCGAGTTCGTGTAACTTCACGGTGTCACGTTAAAAAAAAATTTTAATTTTTTATTTGTTGTTTAATTTATTTTTGATAAAAAAGTCCAGAGGTCAAAATTTCAACCGAGAATCTACTCGTTTACTTTACAAGTATGTTCGCTATATATAAAATACTTTTAAGAACACAAGGACGTTTTCTTATCAAACTCTCCGCACCGAGATGTGATTGTCGGGCGTAAAAAAAAAAAAAAAAATGAGTCGATAAAATCAGATTGGATAACCGCATTTATCAGACCGCGCCGCGTATATAACGGCGACGTATCCCCGACGGGGGTGGCGTGGCCAGAAAATACGGAAGAAATCAGCAGATTCCTGCCGCGCGCGATCATCATTCTCTTGGCGGGCGTTTCCTCGCCCCGGGAACCTGTCCGCGGGAGATCGGGAAAGCTTTCGTCGACAGCGGCGGCAGCGGCGCGGGCAAAAACGGGGGACGATCAATTATCCTTCGAAGTTTTCCCGGTCGCGGCTAACCTCGCGCGCGCTCGCTGAGTGGATTAAGCGATCGCCCCGTTCGGATCGCTGGCGGCTTACGAAGAACTGGAAGAAGCTCTACTCGCGTACGCGCGGCGGCGGGCGGGGCCATTCTCTCGCTTCCGGGTTCTCGTCTCACGAGAGCGAGCACGGGCCCGAACTTCGATTTGAAGAGAAGCGAGAGGGTGGCTTAATCGAGTGAAGTTAATTCTGAGAAAGTACAGTAACGGGGCGACAGCGTCCTCGGGGTTCCATTTCGTGAGCGAAGGACTGGAAGCGCAATAAACCGAAAGGACGTCGTCGTGCCGCTTCTTGGAATTGTACGCCGCGAGAGTCGGTGAATTTTCAAAACTTTTTTGAAAATTTTTCACCGTTGAAGTATTTTCGATAATCTCGACTTTGTGCGAATAGAATGATGATATTCGCAGAATAAAACAATTGCTCTCGTGCAATCACGATATTCTAGATACAAGTTTTTAGAGACCCGAAGAAAAAATGTCGATTTCTTTGCTCGACGTATGGAAATAAGTCTATAGCTTTTTGATTTTTTTTTTTTTTTTGCATAAACGTGCGCTGTGTTTAATCACGATAATGCAGCTGCGAATTAATTTCTGCTCGAAAGTAACGCGCGCGCGCGCTACAAAGGCACTCACATCAAAAACGCCGAACGTGAGAGGACACTGCGCGCCCGTGAGATGCGCAGCAGAGGAAAAGAAACAGTTTTTCACAATTGCGAGCACATAAAAGCGTCCTCGAGCATTTATTTCTGGACAAGGTACGGCGCTGGAGAGTAATACGTTTTCCCTGTCCATAGAAATGGCTGTCAACTCAGCACATCTACCGGTCCCATTGTTCGCAGATTGAGACGCTTCGCGAATACGGGCGAGTGTCGATCGCCCAGCTAAGATGAACGATCCGCTGTTTTTCAAAAAAAAAAGGACCCGCAAGCACGGGGGGTCCCCGCGTTTACAAAGAGGGTAGCCGCGTCGGGGTCGTCGTTGATCTATGCGACCTGCAGTTAACAGAATGTATCGACACCGATCCCTATTCAACCCTATTCAACCCTAACCCGCCGTCACATATCAACGAGAAAATGACACGCGCAAAGTCAGTTTACAAAGTACGTAAATTGTATCTACGTTGTATTGTTTCTTTTTATTTCAGTGAAATAAATAACGTCTTGCATTTGTGTAAATTCATGTGAAAAAATTTGCATAAACTATCAATAAAAGAATTACGAGATGCCACTTAAATTCTTTCTTAACAATTAAAAGAAAAATTTGTAAGAAAGACAGTCTTATATTGTCATTTTTTTTCCGTTACTCGCTCGCGCGAATAAATTTCGATTTTCGCGAGAAAAATATCAGCCGGAACGCGCGCGAGACGTGATTTTTCCTCCTCTGCGAAACTGTGAAGCAACTGATTCGACGCGGCCACGTAAAAATGCGCCGTCGTTAAAGTACGTACCTCGAGGCAGCGCCCGAAATCAGAGAACGTCGGAGGGATTCGCGGAAACAGCGCGTCGCGTCGCGATCCGCGAACGTGACGCGAATTTCGGCGGAGGAAAAAAAGCCCCCGCCGTTTCCCTATCTCTCGTGACCCGGCGGCGCGCAAAAGCCGTCCGGGGTGATGCCGCAGAGCGGGCGGATCGCTGCGCAAACCCCACCGATTGCCGTTGACCGCCATGGTGAACCGCTCGCTCGTACACACGAGCTCGTATCTGATCGGGCGCCGCTTGTGTGCGCGATCATCTCTCTCCGTCCGCGAAACACGCGTCAGTGGCTGACCATGTAACGGCACAGCGCGGAATGGTTTTGCGGCGAGTTAGTAGCGCGGTCCCGTAGATTTTCAACCGCGGGGCGGGCGCGCGCCGGATCGGTGCTGCCGCCGACCAGCGTCGCGCGCGCGCGACCTCGCGAAATAACGCGTGATTTATTCGACTTGTCCGTGATTTATCGACGCCGCGCGGTTACCTTCGAACTTCCTCGCGCCCGGCATTGTTCGCGGGATCAAAGAGAACGGGGCACGTGATGGCACGCCTGTCGCGTGCTCTTCGATTTCGGAACTTGTCAACGTTTTCAAAACTGCGGTAAGAAAATTATTTTTAAATTGAACATCAAGTTTTTCCCAAACAGAATGAAATTTCTCTTTCTTTCCTTTTCTTTGAAACTTTCTCGGCATTTTTGATGCGAATAGTACAGAGCGATTTCGAGTATATATATTTGAGAGAAACATCGCAATAAGTTTTTCCGAGTTGCCGCCGACATTCATTTCTGACGCGTGTGCGACGCGTAGAACTTATCTGCAGGAGGGGTGCGTGGGCACAAGTTGCGTGAGAAACGGATTACACGCGAACTGCTCGCAGACGAACAACCCACCAACGCGGGCATCTTCTCTTGCGGATTCGTCTCTCTCTCTTGAATAAGACATTTATGATAATGTCAGTCCCGTGCGGAGCTTGTGGAGAAAATTTAGCAACAGCCGCGAGGAAAATTCCTTACATGTCTCATCCCGTCTCGCTCTCTCTCTCTCTTTCCTCTTTTCTAGAAATTTCTATTTCGCCAAAATTCTCTTTCGTTTCTCTTTTCTCTCGCGTCTTTTTCGCGACTTTCGTCGTCGCCGGTTCTCGTCGCCGCAGGAATAAGAAATAACGTTTATTTAGGTCAAGTCTACGCGGACTTGGCGTATTCTCGGGATACGAAGTGGCTTTCATCCCTTTGTCCCTATACACTCGACTACTGCGAGACCCTAACGTACCCAACAATTCCATTTCAAATAACGCCGTTCAAAGCGCCGGTTAAAGCAAATACTTAATCCCAGTTACATTGTGCGGCACTTGTGCGGCACAATATATTCGCGGGATGCTAAAAAAAAAGAAAAAAAAAGCATCGCAAACTCGTCGGATGTATAATTAAATGCGCAAAAGTGAGCAAACTCCATCATGTCTCCCAACTTGTTCTTACTTTAATCCGCGGGACCAGCTGATTTTCCGGTTTGCGGAAAGTCCCGCGACAATTCGAAAACTTTAAAATCGAATTGCACCCCCTCTGAAGAACTCCCCGCGCGCTTATTTAAAATCCTCCCACCCCGGCCGGGTGCTTTTCACCAGCAATTATAGGCAACTTAATTTAATTCGAAATCACTTGGGTTCTGCAAATTTGCCCGTCGCAAACTTTCGAGAATCGATATGCCGATCAAACTCGTGGCCACTCGCGGCTCTCAAAAGAGAGAGAGAGAGAGAGAGAGAGAGAGAATATAACAAAGTTTTCTAAAACGTGCATCGGGCCGCAAAGTTCGTCGAGTGTCGACGATGTGTTGAAGTGGCACCTCATTTGGAAGTGTTAAATTTTTGCGGTGCACTGTAACTCTTAGCGCGACGTGTAAATTTTAACGAGGGCCAATGCGACCGCGCAATGGAATGAGAGAATACCGAGTCATGACAAAATACCGTATACGTTAGCTTTTAACATGTACATTTGCGAGTTATATATATGTACGCAAATGTTTTTATTTTTCGGCAACGCGCGCTCGCTCGCGCGAGTTGCGCCAAAACGTTCCTAATGAGGAAACGATAATTAATAGCCAACGCGCAAATTATAAAATCACTCGCACGGGCAACGGGCCGTGGAGAGACCGCGTTCCCCGCGACCGGTCGATCGAAAATAATTAACCGCTATTAATTTCGCGGCGACGCCGCCGTTTCTCGCACCGTTTGGAAAATAATGAAATTACGAACAAGCGACAAGCGCGCAAAGGTCTCGTTCTCGGCAGCGATAAATTCACGGAGGAAAAGAAAGTAAAAGTCACAGAGAGAGTGTGAGGCACGGACGAGGGGTAGGAAGAACGGGGTGGTTGATTTACGCGGCGTTTGAGAACGCCTCGGCTTTAAGGCAACCCTTCCCCCGAGTCGCGATTATTCCGCGAATCGATCCGGACGTCGCGGAGTTGTCTTCTGGGGGCGAAACGCCTGCCTGCGAAACAAATCGCCCCCAACACTCGTCCCGGATTTTCGAGAACTTGAAATTTTTATCTGGCGCTGCGTACTTGCAATCTCCACAAGGTTTTGAAGTAATCGCAGAAAACTCTCGGATGTCAGGAGTTTGTTCTTAGAAGACATTAAAGTTCTTTCAAATTAAGAATCTTAATGAACTGTTTTATCTAAAAAAAAAAAATTCAATTTTTCTAGCAAATGAGGCACAAATAGACGCAGCAAAAGATGTCGAACATACCTTTTCCGAGAGAAAAATTCTTTGCTCTAAAATATATATCGTTTCTTCGGACGGTTTGTCATATCCGCGAAAGTAAATCTGACTGCGTTTTCTATTCAGAGACGACACGTGTGAAAAGAAAAGCGATTTCTTCGAATGGAAATGCGCGGCTTGTCGGGACAATAAATTTCATTCGCGCGAGATCCACTGTTTCTCACGGTTGTGTGTCCGGCACATTTCCACACTCGTATCTTTAGATAATCGTAAACCGCTGATAAATGAAGATTCTATGTTCGCAAACTGTCGCGCGACCGATCCCTCGTATTTACTGCCGCGTGTTGAAAGCGGATACCCGAGAAAAAAGAGAGGTGCGAGTCACGAAGAAAGGTGTTCTCGAGACGACGACGAGGGAACTTCCGTCGATTCTCCCGCCTCGACGATTTTCCCGACGTTGAGTCACCCCCTTCGACACTTCGGACAAGCTGCACGTACGTACGCCGGCGCACGGTCAGGATGACACAAAATTTCCTTCATGGAAATCAACTTTCGTTCGACAGGTGCGACGGAGCGCGCGCTCCTCGTTTGTGCTCACGTGTGTCAACGTGACGCGCCTCGAGTACTTCCGATCCGCACGCTTCGATAGCTTCAGAGACGCCGGCAAATATGCTGATTTATTGGCGTGGGGTAAGCTTCGATACGCCGGTGGCGAGGGTGAACGCATACACGATTTCCGAGGGGTGCTCGTTGGATGCTCGATATATCTGTCAATTGTTGTTGCATCGAGCTGTGGTATAAGCACACGTACGTGAGGAATAAATCGTACGCAACAAACAAATATCTTTTTTCAACAACAACGTTTGAAAAATTTTTATCTTTCACTTATTGTTTATTTGAAAAATTACGAACAACTCTCACAAAACGTAAAACCGCGCTTAATAAAATCGTCTCTACAAATTGCAGGAGCTTTGCTCTGGAATTTGCTTGTCTAATTTGTGCGTCGATTAATATTAATGACAGCCACGCGCGAGAGACAGAATGTAATTTCTCTTTAAAACGCGACTCTTGTCCCGAGAATATTAAGGTTGCCCGGGAAAATTTAGAGAGTACCGAGGAATTCGAATCCGCGCCGAAGAGCGTCAATTTCTCCGCCGAGAGATTCTGGCGGTGGATCTGTAAATCGAGAAACTTTTGACGCGTCATTAAATCCCTGGATGACGACTTCGCGCTCCGGTATGCCGTTAGAGATCCGACCTGAAACTTGGGCGACCATCTTTGTGCGGAGAGAAGGATTCTTGATATAGCTTTGCGCGAAATAATAATCACGTTATAAGCGAGATATTTTATCTGACACGAAATTGCAGTAAAAAATCTTGTCGGTTTGGCAAAGATTTAAAAACTTAAGAAATAAAATCGCGTAAAACGAGGATAATTTAATTACTACTTTAGTTATAATAGAAGAGAAGAAATATAA
This sequence comes from Pseudomyrmex pallidus, assembly GCA_014825455.1. Classification (NCBI taxonomy): domain Eukaryota; kingdom Metazoa; phylum Arthropoda; class Insecta; order Hymenoptera; family Formicidae; genus Pseudomyrmex; species Pseudomyrmex pallidus. Next base: position 24,883 of record QVNV01011654.1, read on the forward strand.
AATATAGATTTCTCTAGTATGAAGTAGATGTAAAATATTTACAGTAAAAAGATCTTCATTTTCTTGTATTTAATTTCATCTCAATCTCAAACGAATCTGTTTTTTTAATCGCGAGAAAATTCGGAGAATTCCAACATCTTAAATCTCACACGCGGCGGAACACAATCATCGCTTCGGATTATCGGAATTCCGAAAATTCTCGCACAAACCGAAGCGACGCACCGTGTTGTACACAGATCCGGAGTGTACGTTAAATTTGATCTCGGTGTCCGATTAGCGTTGCTTGCGTATGCGCGCAAGCCGGTGTGTATTTCCGCCTCCGTGCGTGTCTACTTCGCGTGCGCCGGGTATGCACAATCGAAAATCCGCTTAGCGAAACGCATGCTGGTAGTTTAGGACGTTTCGCCGGGGCTGATCGTAACGTCCTAATTTGAAACACTCGCTTCTATACGGTATTATCGCGAGAGGAGGAAACGGCCACACGGTTTAAGCGTTATAACCGGGGGGGCCGGTTGTGCTCGTTACGTCTGTGCCGCACAGCTGGCGTTTTCGAGGAAAAGTAAATAAATGAAAGCGCGTGAAATTTGATTCTAAATTTTCCAACTTTCCGCCGATATCTGACTCGAGTGCGAGTATCGAAACTGCGAGAGACTCGCGCGTATTGCATTGTAGCTACGTTAGCGAGAGAAGTGCAGTCGATGCACAATCGGGGCCATACTTTTTCGCACCGCGCTGTGTAATTCTCGAACTTTCCGCTAAAATACATTAACTCGGCCAAATAAAATAAGACACGAAAATCAAGTATTCTTATAAAAGAACGTCTGGAGGAGATGTTCTTCATTAAAAAGCAAAGAGAGTTCGTAATTTGCAGAGACTAATACAGATTTGTTAGATAATGCATACCTGTCGCAGGCAGATAAGGTCGAGAAAATATAAAGGTTGATGTTTTATTGATTGCATACAGTAGGAGGTCTCTACATTGTTTATTTCTTTCTCTCTCTCTCTCTCTCTTTGTTGTTTATTTTTGACTATGTTTGACTTATCTGGAATTTTTTATTACAACGGTTTCGATATAGCGCAGTGTTTTTATTATTATTTAAAATTAGTTTTCTTAGATATCTCTCACACTTTCGTTAACGTGATTTAATCTTCTCACATTCGCCACTTTTATATCGAGAATATCGCGCCGGGCGAGCTTTCGAATCTCGCGATATTTTAATTTGTGCATTTGCAAATTTTGATTCGTTTAATTTTTCTTTCTTGGAATATTTCAATTTTTCTCCACACTTCTGATTGCGAGATTAAGATTATTTTCTCTTCTGTGTACGTCACAGTTATTGAATCGCGACGCGAAGCATTAACAGTCGGAAAGATCAGAAGAAGAACTTTCATCCCCCGTACGTACATTCGCATTCGATTTCAGATGTGACATGCCGCTATGAGGCTTGTTCTTTTTGCCAGAGGCTTTTCCGTACTCCTTTGATATCCTCTTTATGTAGCCGCGAGGACAACATGGCGAGTGGAGCGGAAAGCCTCTAGCGGAAGCCGCGACGAGCTTTTTCCGATCCCCCGTTCGTATAAAGGATCTCCCCGTGTTTACGCGCACCTGGAGTTCACAAACGACTGCGACGCACAATACCCGTAACAATGGCGAATGCACTAGCCCCCTCCCCAAACCTCTCTCCATCTCTTTCGCTCGTACATTCTCGTCAGGCCAACGATCCGCCGCCGCCGCGAACGTGGAGTTTTTATGCAAATGATACAAGCGTACTCGCGTATTATGACGGTGAAATAACTCGGTCTTCTCTCCGCGAGCAGCGCAGAAAGAAGCCAATGTTTCCTTTGATAATAAAGCAAGATGAAATCTGTGAGATGTATTTTTCGAATACTCGCGTGAATTCTTTAAACGTCGGGATCTTATCGCAAGCTATTTTCCACGTAATAATGCGAACAAATTGCATTAAATAAATCTTGTTCTACAAATTTGCGTTTGTGTTTATATATGTATATATATAAATACACATTAGACGTCAGAATTAGCCAGAGATAACGAAATTTCGAAGCGTTTGCTTTTGCACGAATCCGCATTTGGATTCGCTCGATTCGAGATAGACCTCGCGCGATTCCTCGAATTCTTCGGGCTGGCTGCGCACAATCTCCCGAACCCGACAGCGGGGGAGGAGAATTTTATTGAAACGAAACATACGATGCGAACGCGAGCGGAGTAATAAAAGAAAAATATCGTCTGCGCGGTGCGCGCAATTAAACGCGGAATTAGTCCGCGGGCGGAAAAAAAATATACTACTACACGGTTGCACGGTGGAGGGTGGAGACGCCGTTGACAACACGCGCGCGCGCACGTAAAGTTTGCGCATCGTTGCAACGTTCGCGCGCTATCCGCGGGGACACTGCAAATCCGGTTAAGCTCGCTTCTGATTTCACCGTGTTGTTACGTCCCAACGTGTGTTGCGCTCCCTCGTGATCTCTTCCCTCGTGTGTTTCTTTGTCCGCACTTCTCTCCTCTCCCCGTTTTTCCCTCTCTATCTCGATTTGTCTTCTTTTGTTTTTCATTACTCCGGATCAACAGTCGCGCGAACAGGTTCTACTTCTTCTTCCCTTACCGAATCCGCTTCACACACGAATGAGTCCCGAATCGAACCCAGAGTAATTCTATTATTAGATCGTGAGGGAGGAGAGGGGTGTTCGGAGTTTATCTCGCCAAAAGTTGTAGGGAGAAAGCGCGGGATATAAATTACGAGAGAGAGAGAAGAGATAAGAAACTGCAGCCCTAAGAGAAATCAATCGAACGTATTTGATCTATTATTAGATCGTAACGTATTTTTTGCGCTCGTTTTTGTCCATTTTCAGTAAATATCTGCTTCTATTGAGATTCGTGTATCTCTTAACGATACGTCCTCTCTTCCTGCAGCATTCGCCTCGCAATCCTGATAAGTCGTCCATTGTACTCGCAACCGTAAATACAGATGATTATTGGGGAACAAGAGGAGGTTCGGATCCCTCTTTAACGACGGGCGGGAGGACGTCGACGTTACCCTCAGTGTTGCAGTTTTTTTCATTCCACCGCATACCAAGAAGCGCAACTCGCCCGGCGGCGAAAGCGGACCGCGGAATGCCATTAGCGGGCGATCGCAATACCGCCGCAAGTAATATCGGAAATATCGATAGACAAGACTTCGTTCCGCCGCCTGTCCGACGGTCCGATAACTCTCGCAGAAAATGCCGAGATAACGGTGAAGGCTTAATTAAAAAATACTTGCCAGTCTACCGTAATTACGCGCGCGGCGGACTGGTTGAGCGCGAAGAAGAAAGAGGAGACGAAATAGAAAAGCAACCCCCGTCTCTTCCCTTTTTCACTCTCTATCTCTCCCTCTCTCTCTCTCTCTCTCTCGAGATCTTGTCAAGCCTGTCAGCCCGTCCTTGACGCCGTTCTTTGTCTCTTTCCTGTCTTCCCAAGTTTCACGTCGACCAACGTCCCTTGTGTCGACTCGGGGCACATACGCACAGACCCCGTAAACAAGCACGCGCGGCGGAAAAGTAATTAACGTATGTTTGAAACACGAGCGAAAATGAAAAACCGCACACGTTATCCGACACCGGAGTAAGCGGAAAGAAGAGCTAGGCGGGTGATAATCGAGAACGAAGACGAGAGAAGAGCGGTGGTTAATTCGGTTTTCGTTGACGATGCACCAGTGTGCGCATTTTTTTAACTCTCCGCGAGCGCCCGGTTAATTCCCAAAGAGATTCGTGGCAAGTGGGTTTTTTTTCCGTCGAATGAATAGACCAGAAAAAGAGCAGCGAAAGAGGGCACGAAATTATTTTTCAATCACTCAATTATCGGTATCGGATACAACGGAACGTTTCGTTCATTGCCTGGTCTTTTTCGGATGTTATTTGATTTATCTGCTTATTTGTTTAACATATGTTCGTTTTTTTTTTTTGTGTCCTTTTGTTCGATTGTTTCTGTGTTACCGCTCTTTGTACGTTTTTTTGCATTTTTCTACCATCGCGCGGTATTAAAACAAAAAGACGCATGAGAAATCCAAAGCAGTTCAAAAAACCTTTCTTCAAAGACCGACATGCTAAGATTTCAATACGATATCACACCCCGAGGCGTAACTTCGAGGGACCGCGACAGCTTTCCGAGAACTTGAGGAGCGCGAGCGCTCCGAAAATTCTGACGTCTGTCGTGTCAATGATCACAGCCCATTAGACGTTCGCCGTTACAAAGCTGCAACTTTGTCGGGGACATCTGCAATTGTTCTCGACAGACGACGACGACGACGGGAAACACAAAGAGCCGCGATCATTCGCGGTGGAGACGAGGCATCCGTCACGAACAAGCGCGCGCGCGGGGGCGCGCCGAAGTTCGTCTCATTCTCGTCGTAGGAGAAGTTATGATTAACGTTAATTCGCGAAGAAGAAGAGAAGCGCGCCTAAGTCTCGAGACCGCGCGACTTCCCGCTCGAACCGCCCGGCATTCGGGACCGTCCCGCGTAGATATATTTCATGCGTCGCCCTTCTCGTCTCTCGTATATCATTCCCCGTAACACATGGCGCCATCCCCAGGGGAGGAGTATAGCTGCAGCGAGGAGACTCCGCGCGCGTCGCCCGCGGAGGTGAAGCGTTGCAGGCGGGCGGAAGAGTGTCTTGTTCCCGAAAAGCGAAGACGAAGGGAAGACACGTGTGTGTGTGTGTGTATGTGTGTGTGTGCGCGCACGGCTGGCTGGTTCGGCTGGGAAGAAGGGACGGGTTGATGCCTTAATTTATCACCGTGACCCACGTCTTCTGCGAGACGTCGCCGCGAGGAGACGTCCATCCCCCCATCGTCCGTTTCTCTCTCTCTCTCTCTCTTTCGTTCCTCCTCGCGCTCCCGTCCGCTTGTCCACCAGAATGGCTCTTAATCAGTCCCGATACAGCCGTCTGTTGTCGGTAAACGACGGTCTATTGTAAAGCGGATTCCGTGCTCTCGAGAACGACGTTCGCCTCCGTCGAGAAGAACGTTCCTCAAGTCCGTCCATCCCCCGCAATCGCTAAAGAGATCTAACTTTTACAGTCGCTCCCGGTCTAGTTGTTGGCTGCAATTAATCGGCGTCGTCAGTAATGAAAGAGGTTTTTATTACTGGTCGTAACGGATTCGCAGATTTTCGAAGAGGGACGAAAATCCACGCCACGAAGTTTTTTACGCGAGTGGAATTTAAAGCTTCGAATGTTAAGTGTGTAATTTCGCGATGTTATTCGAGCAGATTAATTTTTTTTTTTTACGACTTCGTTAAACGCGCTCAAATTAATAACGCGTGAATTATCACAGATTAATTAGCAGCCCGTTAGTTAGTTCCCGCGCGTTTCCGGCGAATCAAATCAAATATATTCTCTCGGCTGATGGAAAGCGCAAAAAAAAAAAAAGAACATGAACTGACCGCGGCACGCGAGTAATAAGTAACTCGAGCTAGCACGTAACAAGCGACAATGTTTGCTCGCGCTACGCTACGGTAGTTACGTTTCTCCATTAGAAAGGGCGTTTCCCTGGGCGCAGTCTGTCGTTAATTGTCGACGCGCACACCTGTCTTTTTATCCGCTTTTTTTTTGTTGCGTTGTCGGCAATTAAATTAACGGAAACTACGCAAGACATCAGGGCTCTCTCAACTTTAAGACGGTCGTGTCCCCGAGAGTTCGATCGTCCTAGGAATGGGATTCCGCGCGCGCGGTCGTCCTATTTGATTCTCAAGTGCGCGGCTTTGTCGGTCGAGAGCTCTCGTTCGATTACGCCGGTCAATCGAGCGTGAACAGTTCCTCGATTGCGTTTCAGGTAACGAGAAAAACACTCGGCCGTACCTTCGCCGAACACATGTTAAACGATCGGCTCCAGCCGGGCGTAAAGAAGAAACCGTACAATTACGAGTGACCGGGCGAACGATAACGAGATTCGACTACCAAGAAACTGAGCATTGTTTCGCGGACCGCAAACCCGGTTTGCGTAACCCGCGACCTGCTCCGTAAGCGCAAATGTCGTATGAGGTCGCAAGATATACAAGGGAGTTCTACTACTATTACTACCGCACTACTACTTCAATGTGCCGCCGACGATGTAGATCTAAGGAAAATCTAAGGAAAATAGGAGTTTGGAGAAGCGAGATCGCACTGAGGGAAATATAAATTTTGCCGAGGCAAGAGAAAACGAGACGGAGGCGACCGTTTTAAAGCGCGGCGCGCTGCGGGTGTCGAATCGAATCCGCGCGATATTTCAAGAGCGATAAATAAAAGATCGAAACGCGGCAACGCGCGCGCATAAAGTCGTCGCGCGCAGCCCGCCGCCACCGCGTTTGCGGCGGTATAACAATTCCGATCGCGCGGCAAAACTTTCGTCGTAAAACATCATCAAAGCCATACACACGCGCGCGCGCCCGGGAAATCAAGTGGAAGTGCTCCAGGTATTTCCACATTCATCGCGCGCGAGAATAGCGGATAGCGCGCGCCGGTAATCCGCATGACTGCTAACGAATCCGCGCGACTTCTCTCCTCCTTTCTTCGTTTCATCGCGCCCGAGTGTCTGTGAACTTCTAGAAAAGCACCACCCGATTGTTCGAGTTCTCGTGCGAATTCCGCGAGGAATAAATAATTGGAATTCGAACGATATGTTTGAACACTTCGTAAGTTGAAAATAGAAGAACTCGAGGATGTGTTTTTTTAATTCGATACTCTCGAAGATAATCGAATATTTCGAGGGATCTAATTTTTCGAGAAAAAAAATCCCCCTCTCGAAAACGATCTCTCGGGAAGCCTAAATCTAATGCGGCGACTCTGACGAATGCGAGGCTTGGGCGGGATCCGGTGAGTAGTTTGCGGCGGCAGATCCCCGGGTATTTTCGTTACTCAATACACGACCGTAGCGACCCCGAAACGCGGAACCAGGCGGACGAAGTTGTTGGCGAACGAGGTAATCCGCGCGACTGGTAACAAATCCGCGCGCATCCCCCTTTCTCCGTCTTCTCGTTACGCTCGAGAACACACGACGAGTTTCGCTCCGTACTTTGCTTGTACAGTGCCACAGTAGTGGTGTTCGCTCCGGTCACATTTACATAACAAAATAACAAACAGTAAACATAGTCAATTTTAGGCGTTATTAACTCTGAGAGAGAAAGAGAGAGAGAGAGAGAGAGAGAGAAACGCGAAACTACTTCAATTGAGTTTATCAAGATCTCATGTTAACAGGTAATGCAACTCCGTTCCGCGATAATTAAACTTATCAATAGTTGTAATTGCGCAAATTGAATTTCTAATAAGAATCAGTTTCTGAAACTTGAATTTGATCACATCTGCCGTGTGGAATCGTTGAGGAGAAATTTCTAACGGAGCACAAAAATCAATGCGACCCTGGCAAAGTTGTGCATTATCGGAGTTTGAATCCGTCCCGCTCGTTATAAATGCGATATTTCGGTCCGCTATTTCGTTACGCGCGTTGAGAGAAATTTATACAAATTTTATCTCTTTCCCGTGTCGAATTTTCGTGTATCTTCCTCGCGGACATAAAATTGTTATTTTCGATATATTGCATATTTTGATAATCTAATCTAAATCGCGGGACCGCGCGCAGCTTTCTCTCTCTCTCTCTTTCTCCCGTGTAACAAGTTTTACGATAATTTCCAACGTAGATTAGCTGAGTAATTAAACCTCCGGATAAAATTTTCCCCGGGGAAAAAGTGCGATGCAAATTACTTTCGAAAAGAAATTTCCGTCCGCGCGGAAATACGCGCGCGTCCTCTTTAGAACCGCTTGGAGTCACTTCGCGAGAGCAGCAGTTCGGCCAATCCGACAAGACGAACGTTCCGTCGTGCCGACAGTATTCCCCTAAGCACCATCGCCGCGCACGGACAAATTTCGCATAAAATTACCGGGGACGAAGATTCAGGACCGTCCGAGTTACCGCGAGGTAATATTTTTAGCGTACGCGCGCGCTTTGCTCGCGCAGCACCACCACCGCCGTTCGCGCCGGCGAGGGTGCAAACCCCCGTTCGTGGAAGGCAGTAACGTAATCCCTAGCAATTTGTCATTCTCCGTGTACGCCGCTTCTTATTTTAGTCGACCGGGCGGATACGGCGCCGGCGTGCACCAGCCAGCGCCCCTCGCGGAAAAGTAAATTATGCGTGAGGGGTGGCTCCGGCGGTGGTTGGAGTTTAGCGAGTCCGCGCGCGTAAGTCGAGACCACTGCGACGATCGTAGAAATTAGATACTTTTCGTCGAACAGCGAGCTCGGAATTTTCGAGATTTCGGACGACACTTTTCCAATTTTCTTTCTTTTTTTTTTTTTTATTTAATATACTTTTAAACTCGTCGGAGAATCCGCGAGAATTCTGTTATCTCGTAATAGTTGCTTGAGTCGCATCTTGACGTTTTCAATTTAAAAAAAAAAAATAAACAAACTACTTTAGATTTCAAATGGTGTGAAAAAAGGCACTAGGGTGTCTATCCTCGCGCGGAAAATAATATCCGGAAAAAAAGGAGGACAAAGAACCGGGCACAGCTTCCTTCGTCTTCTCGACTCTTTTCCACGAGGAAAAGCAGCTCGACCGCTTTTCGCCGTGTCACTCCCGGACATCCACGACTATCGCGCGTCCGGAGAAGCGAGCGGAACGTCGGCGCGCGTCTTCATTATAAAGACGCCCGTCTCGGTCCGCGCGATTCTACGGCGAGAAACGTCACTTGTGTGTGTCCGACCGGAGGCACGTCCGCGGCGCGCGAGATATGATAGATTGCGCCTTCGAGACGCATAGGGTAATATAGAGAGGATAGAGCAGACGGTAGCAGGCGCCGAGATGAGAGGAGCCGCCCGCGCATACATTTGCGCGAGTGATGCTGGCGCGCCGTATCCAATCCGCTCACAATGCGCCTGCGGGATCAAGCGGGGCGGAAGTGGAGGATTCAGCGTTACGCCACGGCCGTTCCACGGACCATTCCAGCTGGAAGCGATAAAGTTAGTTGCCCGAGCATGTAGTCCGATCGCCAAACTAATCCCTTACGATCCTGCGCGTCGGACGCGCGATCGATCCTCGTCACTTCCCGTATATCGATCGCGATGCGCTTAAAGCCGGCACCGGTCGGCTTGGCAGTCGCGCGTTCGCCGTGATGGACTGGCACGGAGATAATGCGCGCTCCTGTGTGTAGATATATATATATATATGTATGCACACACATCGCGCGAGACTGCGCAAACATACCCGTGAAGATGATGTTCCATTTACGTGCCGCCGCGCGAAGGCCTACGACGCGCACAACAGGATTTCAAAGCGAGAGAACTAAGTCCTCCAATGATTGGAGAACGCGTACCAAGTGACCGGACATTTACGTGCAAAGATCAATTAAGTGCAAAGACGGATTGCGCAATAAAAAAAACAAAATAAACTGAGAAATGTTGTTAAAAATGATTTATTCGTCCCACATAGCGAAAATATAACAAATGGATATTACTCGTAGGTAGATGAAATAAATCTTTTTCGATAAAAATTATTTGGTCGATTTTTCTGTCACGAAGTTAAAAATTCTTGCGCTCGATAAATATTAAACGCAACAATTTTCAATGGTTTAAGTGTTTTCTAGATTTTTTTGTTTTAGATAGATCGATTTTCTTCTAACAAGAAAAGTCACAGCTCGCACTCTATGTGAGAATAAAATTATTTTCAAATTCCTTTCATCAACTTCCGCCGGCAAACACGTTGGGAGCTCATAGCCCGCGCGCGAAGTTTATCAAAGAACATGTGATCTCATCTTCTCCAGGACATACATTACGTTTTTATCTTTACACGTAGCGTCGTAAGTAACACGTTAGCGCTTTCGTATGCATGGACCCAGCTTTATGCGCGTCGTTTATTACGACCTTCGAATATTAAAGAAAGAGAGCGAGGTTGCGCTCGTCAAGCTCGCTGCTGCTCGTTACGTACCGCGCGTGAAAAGAAGCAGCCGCGCTGAGTGCAGCGCTGAGAGAAGCTCGAAGGAAGAGGAGGAGGAGGAAGAAGAAGAAGAAGAAGAAGAAGGTAGACACACGCGGGACGTATTCCGGGACGGGCAGATGGTAGACCGTAAACAACGTTCAACGATCATCGCCACCGAGACCCTCCGACCAACGGGTTACAACGCGCGCTCGTTTCAACCCTTCGTCACCGCCGCGCTGCCTCGCACTCGCTCTATGGCCGGCATAAATCACCGCGCAAAGTTATATTAACGGTATTTCACACCGTGGCGTTTCGCGGCACCGCGCGCCACACGTTCTACACCTGGAGTCGGGGGAAAAGTAAGTGGTAACGTCGGGTTAGATCGTGGCGCTTTACCACACGAGACGAGAGAGAAAGATAGGGAGTATAGTTGCCCCGTGGGTGGGTCTCGCGCACGAAGATTGCGTCCCACCTTGCAAAATCAACCCCCGCTATCTTTTCGCGTATATTTCACTTTCCCGATAGAAAGGAGAGAAAAGAGAGAGAGAGCGAGAAACAGAGAGACAGAAAGAGAGAATTGTTGAAGATTGCACGCGGGACTGGCGCGCCGCTCTCAATGACTCCGCGTAAATAAGAATCGATAATCCGAGGAGAATCCGCGGCACGGCGGCGCGGCTAGATTGCTACGGCTTTTGCGATTAAGCGCCGCTAAGAGGCTTTAATCGTCTCGGGCTGTTAAAACGTCCCCGGGTGACAACTCGGCGGAAGAAAAATGGGATGCAAGTTAGTCGAAGATAAAATTGCCGCCGCTCTCGCGCTATATACGCGGGAGCTTTCACCGGGGAGGGACACTTTGCAGAGAACGACACTTTGTAACCGTTTTACGAGAAGGAATATTTTAAGCGACATCAAAGAGCTCTCTCTCTCTCTCTCTTTCTCTCCCTCGCGAGACTCGAAACTTTTGATCGGCCAAGTTTTCGCAAATCGCGCTATAAATATAAGACAAACGCCGCGATAAATTCTTCTACCGCGCGTAGACGCCAAATTCCCCGCGTACACGCGGGGCTATTTTTGCGCGAGCGCGAAGTAAAATTTCGAGAAAATCGCTCATTATTCATTAACCGAACGATACCTGCCAAATAATTGGAATACAGTTAACTTTTGTGCGCGAATTCCTTTCTCTCATCGAAAATTCCACATTTTCCCACATCGCGCGCGTGTATGTGTAAGGTTTGAAAATTAAACGTTAAAATACCGTACTCGCGCAGTGTAAATAAAGACGTGAAAATATTTAATTTAAAAACTTGCCGATGTAATATCGTAATGTTTTAATAATTTAATCCCGAAACACACACCGAATACCTTTCGTTTGAGGTTAATCGATCAGATTAATATTGTTATTTAATTAAAAGACCGCGGACACAGGAGTATCGCGTTCAATAGCGCTCGCGATGATATATGAAACAATTCGAACAAATTAAATTATTACATTGTTCGTTAAGTGAATAAGAAAACGAGTAAATATCACACAAGCCAACGACGTGTTTGATCGCGCGTTGAAAAACCAAAAAAAAAAAACCGAACAGAAAGTGACGAAAGAAATTTCTGAACCGCGGCACGTGCAAACCGGCGCACGATTTTCCGTGTGTCGCGGTTACAAGGCAGGTGGCCGGTAACAACTTCATGAAATACAAAGTTGGTTCTCTCGCAGCTTCTCGCGCGGTATTTGCTGCAGACTATCTAACGTCGAGACAAAACATTCCATCCCCGAGGTTGTTTTAGACGTTACAACACCACCTTTGGTGCCTTCCCTCTTTGGGGAGGGGGAGGCGGTGGTCTAAAACTAACTTCGCAGCTCCGTTACAATTTTGGAATTAGAACGAATAATTTCCGCGTCACACACGGGCAAAATTATACCGTGCGCGGCAAAAGTAATTCGCCCACTCTAATCGCGTAATCCGCTCGACTTATATGTACCGCCGCGCGCGTGTTACAATTCCTAAGTCGCGTTTTCGGTATCTCCCTGGAATAAGACTCGCGCAGCGATGCTTTTCACGGTAAAGCAAGATTATCTTGTTTACGACGAAAATTCGCGCTAATTAATGAACTGTTATCCAATTTAGTGGAATGCAAACCGGGCGCTTGTAAAGCGTCGGGAATTCCCCGCGTATACACACACACACACACATATCGATTACATCCCCCCTCCCTTGTGTTACGTTCCTCCTCCCAGAGGTTAATCGACTTCTTAATCTGCGGGCGAGATCTTTGAAGAAAATTGCATAGCCGGCGCGGGCTTTTTCCTTGTAGATTGCACGCGCCGCGGATTATCGTTTAACCGGATACACGACACCGAGGAAAATCAAGAGTTGTAAATTACGCGTGGTGTTGTTGCTTTATAGTTTTTTCAATCCCTCCGTTGTCGCCGTATAAGCCACGCGATTATGACTCCCGCGAGACGACAACGACGACGACGTTCGAAACGACCCGTCGGCGTCGCTTGTTATTTTCAGATAATATCGTCGCGCGCGACACGCGTATGTGCGTGCGTAAACTGTGTACGACGACAACGACGACGGCAGCGGCGTGCGCGTGCGTACGCCAGCAGGTCGTGCACCTGCTGAATACACAGACCCGCGCCGAAAGCGAGATAATAGGCTGACTCGAGCGGTGTCGCCATATGCGCGGCGCCCAAAGGAGAAGCCACGCAAATTCCTCGCCGATGGAAATGTAAACCGAGAACATTAAACGAGTTCTCCAGAATTCGAACACTAGAGACAACGGGGAAAGCCGGCACATTGCTGCGTTTTTGTTGACAAGCTACGTCTCTGAATTCGATCATGTCGCAATTGATTTTCCGAAGGGGTTGATAAGAACAACATTGACACGATGTTTATTTGGCGCGATATTGTGCGAATTGTTACCAAACAATTTGTAACTAATTTCAATTCTTGTACAATCAAGAGTACATTAATCTTTATGTGCGCGATAAAGAGCGCTCTGAAGTATAATTTTTGTTAACAAGTTGTTTAAATTCTCTTCTGTGGATTCTAAGATTCGTCACTTCGCATCTTTAAAGTTTTCGAAAAAATTCAAGAGTGTATATAACACGTTCATTCTCTTCTCTCTCTCTCTCTCTCTGTCTCTCTTCTCTCTTTCTTTCTCTTTAATTCTAAGATTTCTTTTTTTTTCGTTTCTTGCGCGACGCGCTGCAAATTTTACTAGACGAGACGAGGCGACTTGATAAACTTAATCCCGACTGCGCCAATAAAGTTCGCGCCCGAAGTAGAAAGAATAGCGAGGAGAATTTAACACGTCGATCCCAGCTCCGGGAATGGCAATTACGGGCTTCATTTCGCTGCAGCACCAATTATCGTCACCATTCTTTGTTCGACGGACCGTCAACTCCGAACGATGGACACGAGATCCCGGACACGAACATCACGGGAGCGTGCGGATGATGCGTCCTCTCTCGTTGTTCCTCGGGATCGTTTAATTAAATTTGCCGAAGACTGCCGTTCTTGTTAGGGATGGAAAAATTCTGTTTCACGGCTGCGGAACGATGAGAGGTGAAGCGGCGCCCGCCAGTTGTCTCCGTGCGCCGCGCGTGTTAATGTGATAATAATTAAAATTATTTTATCGCCATGCGCCTCGCAAAAGGCGACGAGGCGTAGATAAAGAGATCGCAGACGCGATAGCTGATAGGATGACATTCGATTAGAGCAATTATTCTCATTATTAGCGCGCGCGCTTTGTGCAGCGCGCGAGTTGATAATTTTCTTCAGTGTTTTACAGATGCAAAGTTTCTCACACTGATAATAAAATAGAATAAAACCATCGCTTTGTCGCGAGTTTGAATTTCTTGGAATGAGAATAAAAAACTTTTTAACGTTACATTTTGTTGAAAGAAAATTTTTCTGTCGCGTCTTTTTTATCGATTCAGAATCTCTCTTTTCCTGACCCATAATAAAGGACACATCGATCTGTCCGTTTTTCGCTCTCTCTCTCTCTCTCTCTTTTCCTCTCCCTTTTTTAATTTCCATCCGCGCCGCACCGTCGACTCGAGGAGAGACTGCACGACGGCTGTTATTGCGCTGGAAGCACACCAGCAGCTTGATTGATGGATTGATCGGTAAACGGAAACGACTCTACTGAATTTTATGTCGAATATCGCGCGGGAACAAAAAAAAAGACGGTCGTCCAGTCGAACTAAATAAGAGAAACGGTACGCTTGTCAAGAAATGTCTTGTGAAAAATAAAAAATCGTAAATTGGACGCGCGCGATGTAACTTCGCTGACAACCGCATCTCAAATATTCATTTAAAAATTGCAAGTATTCTCCTTATGCGGTAAATGTCAAAAATTGAAAATTTACAGCGTATCTTAAATACACATTTTACTTTGATATTTATTTCGATATTTACTCTATTTAAGTTTGTTTATTTAAACACGACTCGCAAAAAACTCGTATATAAAGCGAGCGCGCAGGAATACGAAAGACTTTGAAAAGGAACTGAAAAACAATCAAGCTCCGTCCGACGAAATGCTCAAAAAGCGCGCGCGTATAGACGGAGAACAGTAATAATAATCACCGGTTGCACCGACGACACCCGATAAAAAATCCCGAAGAGGAGGTAGCGAGCGCAGAGACAATCGCCGATAATAAAAATAAAATTGACGCCGCCTCGGCGGAGAATCGGACGATTTTTCGCGATTTTCGCCGAATCGCGGGGGGTTTCCCGTCGCGCGCCTTTCCTTTTATTCCGTTCTATTTTCCGACGCGCGCCGCCTCGGTTGCTCATCCGTCAACGAATCGAAGAGCAGGCCCCCGCGTTGACACACCAGCGGCGCGTCGACGGGAAAACCGGTAAAGCTTCCGGCGTTATTTTTGACTTTTCGCTCGTTTCCGCCGCGTCGTAAATCAGCGTCGCGTTCGCGCGCGCAATTTTTCTAAAATTCATCCGAGTTTGCGCCACGTCGTCGTCGTTGCGTCGAAAGAAGTGAAAAACTACAAAAGAGACAGAGAAAGAGACACGGAACACACGTCGCAACGCGACGCGACGTTCTCTCGCGTAAATGTCTCGCGCCAATGGCGAAATTTCCGCGGGTGGTTATCGCGCGCGACTAATGAGATTTCCGATGCAAAAAGCGCAACGGGCGCGAGCCGCCTCTCGAACGATGAGAGAGAGAGATAGAGAGAGAGAGAGAGTTGACCCAAAACAGCTGCGGTTTGATATTCGATTATTACAAGTTTCCGTCGGCCCGTTACACCCTCGATTGAATTAATTCAACCGACTCACACAATTACAGTCGCGAACCATTCGATTAAACCGCAACACAGCCACGCGCGAATAAACCATATAAACGCATAATTAATTACCCTCGTATTCGTTTGCGATTCCACGGCCGAGTGATCCCGTACAAAGGGGGATGTCGCGAGAGTTGATCGTTGTTATTCAAGAGGAAGCGTCCGGGTGCTGTCCGTTTTCCCCGCCAATAAAGATTCACCCCTGGCAACTTCCGCGGCGTGGTGAATTTAAAACAAGCGAAACACGTACACGTCACGCCGTTTAAATTGCTCCGAATCCGGTAATTCAATTTAGAAAATTACACGCGACAGGGGGGAAACTGGAATGACTCAATGTCGGCAGCACTTTGCCTCGTTCTAAATTACTGTTGTCTCTATCTCTATCTTATTTAAGTATTTTTTTTATCGCGCAACAGTTGTCCGTATTGTTATTGTTAAACATTGTTGTCGCAACGCCCTTTGTCTGCTAAATTTCTCTCAAGTTCTTCCGTGAATTGTTGAAGTTTTTCTCTTCCCGCTCTGTTAGAAATAAAAATTACGGTGAAATATTTCAAGCGGTTTCAATTTCCAGAAGCAGAATACACGAGCAAGTAATGACTGCGATTAATAATCATAGACTGCTAATTCTTTTTTTTTAGGGGAGGGGGAAATTTTTCTCTCGCCACGTTTCGTTTCTGTGTGTCGGAAAATAAAAAAAAAAAAAAAAAAAACGAGCATCACGACGCGTTTCCGGCGGACTTAATAATTCAAGCCGGTGGAGCCGAGGCGTCTAGCAAAATCGCAACGATTCAATGTTTGTTTCCGCTCCCGGAACATCATCGCCGACTCTTTCTCTCTTGTTTCTCTCCTTTATGTCTCCACGTACCTCTGAGATTTTTACGAGTATTCTCGTAGAAAAGAGCGAGGAAATAAGAGAACGTGAGAACTTGAAGCGGAAGGGGTTGCTGCTGCGAGGAAGGGCAAAAACACGCGCGCGCGCACGCCGAGCAAAGAGGTATGAAATTGAACCACCGCACTTGCAACTTGCGCTCTTTGAGTTGAGGCTAATTAACTGGACTCCTTTCAACAAGGTCAACGGCAAGAACGATATGCAGGAAGGGCGAAGAGGGATGAGGTACTTCTGGGGTTAATTTAAGGCTGCGCGTCGCTAAGCAGCTATTACAACCGCGCACGGATGTAATTTCTGCTTTATTTTCTGGAGAATGGAAGCGACGCTTTGCGCATTGTCACGCAACCTCCCGACGGCAAATGAGGGTTTGTATGTAGCCACCCGGCTACTGTTTACTGTCTAGAAAAATTTGCTTAAAATATCTTTCGCAAGGAATAGTGGAGCGACTGTAATTGTATTTTTTTTTTTTTTTTTTTTTTTTTTTTTTTTTTTTTTTTTTTTTTTTTTTTTTTCAGACCAACTTCGAGTTATAAAACTTGAATACGCGTGGAAACAACACAAATGCGCATAAAACAACATTCATACAGAGAGAAACTAACGTTACGAAAAATTTCACATCATTTCTCGCGAAACCACACGCGCGCAAGTCTCGCACATCTTCCTGTATTTCTATTTAAAAAAAAAAACGGAAATGAAGCGTCGAAAGCGTACGACATTTTGCGCCATTTGCCTCCGAGGAATCCTTAGATACCGAAATGCAGTATATACGTCCGCAAATGAACCTCGATGGTGTCCTTGTCACGTAGGTATTCCGGAGTAAAACCGCACGTGCCCGCGGCGCTGGTCCCCGTAACAAGCATTTCCCTCGGGTCCATCCCAAGCTTACTTCCCTTCTCTTTCCCCTCGGTCCTCTCTTACGCCGCAACGTTCTCACAGGAAGGAAGCCGATTGCTCACGGCGGATCCCAATATTTATGCCGGCAATGAGGCGCGTCGCTATAAATATTTTATGCTCCGCCACTTTTCGAATTCAGCGCGCGACCGAAATATACCAGAGAGAAAGAGAGAGAGAAATATACAATGGAACACAATCTCCGAAAGCTCGTTCATCTTCGTCTCGTTCACCTCGCAGGAGGATGCTTTCCCTTCCCTCTTCCCGCCCCGGAATCGATAGCCCTTAGATCTGTAGGGCATCTATGGAATAGTCCATAAAAGTATTACGGACTATTCCGTATGCTGTAATCTGAGGATATTGCTGCCTCAATCGCAGATGGGTTTAGTTTACGCGGACAATTTTCAGGGTCTGAAACGACACGAAAATCCTTACGACACACGGGAAAGAGAGAAAGAGAAAAAAGAGACAGAAGACGGTGAAATTGTCTAAACGCAAAATCTTCTGCTGAACTTCCCAGACAGTCGTTCGGCGCACTTCTAAATTGAATATTTGTTTTTACGTGGATATCGTACGATTCGAAGATTGAACAAATTTGCATTTCCGAGAGAGAATTAAACGAACGAGAGCGGCGTTTCGAAAAGGATCGAGCGTCAAGAGAGAACGTGTAAAGCACGGCCGCGGATATGTCGTTGCGAAAAGTGCCAACTCCACTTTTGCCGCTGACATTGTTGGGAGGGATCATTACCTCTGAATTGCTTGTAGCAACTAGGATCACTTGTGACCGCGCGTATAACGCATGAAACGTGTAACTGGGTTACACAGCGCGCTGACAGCTACCGCTGATTTGATTGCGCAATTACTCGAGTTTGCCCGTTACGAAGTAACAGCTCGGCCCGGATGATTTACGGAAATGACGGCTGAAAGCGTTTTGAAAAAGAACCGTTACAAAATAATGACACGTCATTCATCTCTCTCGCTCTCTCGTTTCTTCAGAAACAAAAAAAAATATATACACCGACGCAACAACCACGTTATCGCCTCGTGATGTAACTCGCGAGTTGTTTTGCTAATCGATCAAATACACAAGAGACAGGAAAGGAAATATGTTACATCACTCCAATCTTCCCCTCCGAGTGCCGTAATTTTCCACGTAAAATGTGGAACCACACGATAACAATAGAAAATAAAAAGCACAGAGTTGCACGTGGGGTTAATTAACAGGAAAAAAAATATACAATATATATAAAACTGTCTGTAAAAAATTATAAATATTTCAATTTAAACAAAAGTTCCAACAGCACAGTTTTCTCTTCTTTTTATTTAATTTCGCAAAACACTAAAGCACATTTAGCGCGTTGATAATAATTAACGACGAGATGGGTTTCCTATCGATCTTCAATGTAATAATAATAATAATAACAATAATGATAATGATGATGATGATGATAATAATAATAATACCATCAATACAATGCGAGATTTACTATTATTATCACGAGACACTAATTGCCCGCCAAGTCACATTGATTTGAACCGCTTTATTCGCGATCAGCATATTATACTCACGTTATATTGCAGACCGGCGACAAAGAGAGAAACATGCAGGCTGCTTGTAGCATTAATTTCGTACGTGTAAACGCGAAAATTATTTAGTACATCGAGTGTTCGATTTCCCATCTGTTCTGAATCTTTTTTTTTTGTTTTTTATAGTCGCGAAATATTTAAAAGTAACAAAAATTAATTTCAAACATTTACATACGCGTTGTCGCGAAAAGTCAATTAATATTTCCTGTAAAATTTATATTTTCAATAAACTGTAGTCTTGGAAATAAATTGCGCGCAAAAGATTCTTTCCAAAAGATCTTTTCCAAGAATTTTTGCCTAATTTCTCTAAATACTGATAAAAACAATAAGTATCAGAGTTATCGCACGCATCGACTTGGGATAAAAACAGTTTATCACGCGCAAACACCTTTTTAATACTTGAAGTTTCACGCGAGGATTACCGTGGCTTCGCCTCGGTTGACGTCCCACATCTTCAAGTATGTTCCGCACGTAAGGATGCCCCGCAACGACCGGGACACACTCGCATCGCTTTATATCCTCGCGCTCGGACGACAAGATGGCAGCCGTAGTTTGGCGCAGAGTCCATGATTCATCGAGCCGGTGAGGCAGTCTCCATCGGTTATGCCAATGCCGCAGTCCTTCATCCGCGGCTTACCCTTTCCCTCGGGACCGGCGCTTAACCTGCTCTTCCCTCCCTCCCTCCCTTTCCTTCGTGTTCGGACAAAACGTGTGCCACCCTCAGCGACATATTGCGTATGATCCCGGACCGAACGGTCCGGGAAAGACAAATGGCCGGGATGCTAAGACATCTTCGAGCCACTCCCGGTCGGGATTATTTCGAGATGAAGACAACGCCAGGCTTTTCTGAATCTCGAATTCGCGGTGTGCACACCGCGAAAATAGAGAGAGATGGAGACAGAGGAAGAGAAATATATGAAGTTAACTTCGGGGGAAGTCGCGAGCGCGCGCACTTGAAGTACTATCTGCCAGGTCAAACTTATATTTTAAAGCTAGTTTCAGCCGTCGCGGGGGTGCGAACTTCACGCGAAAATGTCTTTTCGTGTAATGCAGAGTGCACGCGACATGATAATAAATACGACGGCGTCATATATAACTGCGCGCGTATATTTATGCGGAGATCGCGACACTCCGCATTATAATTAACTGCGGACAGATTTGCACAACGCGGTTGTAGAGCTCGTGAAAAGCTTCTTTCCCTTTGTGAAATTTTTTATTTTTTTTTTTTTCACCAACGAAACAATTTCTTCCTTCTCTAAATTGAATAAGTCGAAAAAAAAAGCAATCAAACGAGTATCCTGTTTTGTTCAGCGACGATAGCGGGACGTTTCGATTAGTCGCGGTAATCTTCATCAGCCGCAAATTCGAAATCAATAGCAAACATATTCGAGGCGGGAAATGCGGTGATAATTTCATTTCATTCATTTCCGTCCCGATCGCGTTTGGGAAGAGATTCAAAGTCTATTTTCGAAATCCTCGGAATATTACTCTATATAATATCTTAAAACTTCTCGAGATTCCTCGATATTTCCTAGTTTCCGATATTTCTCCCCGTAATGGTTTCGTAGCGCGGCGCGACCTTCGCGATTAAGGCAGGGGATTACGGAAATTTTTAGGTCACGCTACAGAGACCTACGTCGAAATCGCTGCGGGTTCCGCCGCGGAGGGCGAGCTTAAAATGGGCTCAAGGTCGGTCGGTATCGATTCCAAGACCTCGGGGGTTCGCCGGGCCGGGTACCGACTTGCGTCAGTGACGTTCTATAGTGGCACCTGGCCTCGACACGAAAACGTACCGAATCCTTAAAGGATATAGCGCATCCGGATGCATTTCGGTTACCGGCCGCAACCGTGACCGGGCCGCGCCGGCCGGCCGGGCAAGAGCGCAAGTGCGAGCGAAACGACCCACTTTTCGAAGCGAATCACGTCGGTGCATGTGTAACTTCAACTCTGATGATCGCGGGGGAGTGAGGCCAGTTTCGCTGAAGGAAAACATATGCAATCTTCCCTCGGCGGAGCGTACAGTCGGAGTTTCGAGTTTAATGACGATGGGAGTTTGTTGGTCGACAACGGATCGAGAGTTCTATGAATAGGAATCGCGTAACCGCCGCGCGCGCGTTGTCGATTCACCCTTTGAATATTCTCCGGGTTTAACGCTTATGTAGTACGCGAACAAGTTAAGTTCTACCAGTGTCGAGTTAGATACGCGTACATATTTGCTCTTTTTTTAATTCTTTAAATTCGCGAAATCTCAGCTCTGACTTTTGACAATCCCAGAATCGCTGAAATTGCAAAATGAGTTCAAAATCAAATTACAGACCGTATAAGAAATCTTTTCCCCATTAAAAAGACATCAAACGCCTCGATCCCAAAGTTGGATTCTCATGTCGACACTGTCGCGAGCTTATTCACTCAAGTTCCATTTAGATACAGCCGAGATGGATTTTTCGCCTCTGTTTCCAGAAGGCAATTTCGTAAATAATCTATCTACAACCCTATCACGAAGGGTGACGCAACGTTTTTCTCATCCATTATGTATTATTGTGTCCGGATTAGAAGAAGAAAAAAAACACTGGAACTGGTTACGTACGCGCGCGACGTCTCAAACGCGCGCGGAGGAAGCACTTTAAGTCCCTCTCCGTGGGACGTAACTCGATATTGCATTAATGCGATATACGGAGGATTTTGATGGCGGACGAAGGCCAAGTCGGCCGCAATATTTCGTCGTCCCGGTGTCATATGGTGAGGCGCCCAAGGGTATTGCGTTTCCGCCACGAAGTAAGAATAAGGAGACCTAACTAGATAGTATGTAGAGACAAAAGTTGGTCATGAAAAATGTTCCGTGTAGGAGGAGGTTCG